>JAJJKD010000308.1:0-19506 GCA_022376535.1 Xylariaceae sp. FL0662B | reverse complement strand
ATTAGGGTCGATTTTTATCCGGGAAAAGGTATAGTTATAATAATAAGGCCTTTTACTTTACCTTATATAATTAGCCAGCCAGTTACCTGTTATAAGCCCTTATAGTAGTTAGTTTATTAAAAAAGAATCTCTCCTTTTTAATTATTAGTCTTAAATATACGTCCCCGTTAGCTGTATTTAACCACTTATGTGTGTATTACAGTGTATAACCGTCATAAAAAGTACTTTTAAAAAGTTCGTTAAACCTTATAGATTTTTTCCTATTTCCCGTTATTTAATTAATATTAAAAAAATCCTTAACTTATTATTAACTACTAAATTATCGGTTTTTATTATAAAACTGATAGCTTTATAGGGTTTATAATCGGCTTAACCTTAATACTTTTCGGTTATTATTTTTTAAAACTAATTTATATTAGTTCCTTATATATTTATCTATTAGTTTTATTAATTTATTAAAGGTCCCTAAATTATAATTAAAATTAAATAATATTATCCGAAATTTAATATTAATAAGGTCCTTTACCTTTATAAAAATCTCCTTTTTTTAAATATCTGCAGCGTTACTTAACATTTTAAAATTTATAACCTATATTCGGGGCTTTATTATATTTATAGTAAACAGGTTATACCTTAAAAAGTTAAACTACCTATATATAGCGTTTTTAAAAATCCCGAAACGTTTTTTAAGGCTTCTTTAAATTTAATAAGGTTAATATTTTCGTATATTAATTAAACTTCGGTTTTTGATAATTTACCGGCCTATTATAAAATTATTTTATCTTTAAAGTATTAATCGAAATTAATTAATATAATTTTATAGTATTTCTTTAATTATTTAACTTATACCTTAAAACGGAATAGTTATAAGATATAGTATTTTTAGGTAATGTTCCCGGACTTAAATTCGTTAAAAAAATCCAGCTTTTAGCGGTAGTTTTTCGGTTTAAAATATCTAAATTATTTAGCTTTAAACTTCTAATTAATCTTAAAAAACGGCGTAGCATTTTTTCTATTAAAGGTATCTCTATCGGCCTAATAATTATCCTATATAAGGCTAAAAAAATAATTAATAATTTCCTTATATTGTTATTATAATTTTTTGAATATCGCTATAATATTTTAATTTATAATTATTATATAATTAAATATTATATTAGCCTATTTAAATAAATCGCTATAACCTTTAAAAAAGATAGCGTATTTATTAAATTAATTTCTACCTTATTATCCGGATTCGGCTAACGATCTTATCGGTTAGGCCTTTTTAAATATAACCTAGCTTTTTAAAGGACTTTCCGGAAATTAAACTAACTATTTAAATCTATTATTTTCCGATATAATTGTATTAAAAGTTAATAGTAATAGTAATAAAGGCTTTTCGGCCTTAAATAGGTTATAATAATAAAGCCGTCCGGTTTATATAGCGTTTTATACGTTTATATCGAGCTATAAAAAACCGAATTTTAGAATTACTTTAAATTTAATTATAAGGACTTTATTAATGCCTTTAATAATCCTTTAAAACTTAAAGGCCTTTTAATAGTTAGCCGATAAAATATTAAAATTTCTTTAACCCCCTAATTCTTATTTCCTTTATAGTTTTTTTTTAAAACTCGTAAACTATAATAAAATAGTACCAATTACTAAAAACTATTTAAAAATCTTTAATTAAATTAATATAAATTAGATTATTAAAAACGCTAAATATAAACTATTAAAATTACTTAAATAGGTATATTCCCTTTATAATATTTTCGTTTTTTTATTTTAAATATTCTTATAAAACTATAGTAAAGTCTATAACGTAATTTTTTATAACGATAATATCTTAACTATAGATTTCCTTAATATCGAACTACTTTTTAATAATATTTTTATAATAATAAAAAGTCTTATAAGGTTTCTTTTTTAAAATAATCTTATTATTATAGGTTTCGAAATAACGTCGAAATACGGCGATTTCGTACATTTCGGTCTCTCTTTTAAGTTTAAGGCGTTATTTATATAACTTTACTAATCGTTAAATTAAAGCGGCTAACGATAGAAATAATTAAGGTATATATTTTATAAAATAGGAATAGGAATCTCTATATAATAATAAGTTTAATTAAATAAACTTTATCGACTATTATATTATTTAATAGAAAAAATATAGTAATAAGTCTGATTAAATAAACTTTATCGACTATTATATTATAGCTAAAAAGGTTATTAAACCTTTAATAGGTACTATTATTTATTGCGTAATTTTAAAACTTTAGCTAAAATAGAAAAATCCTAAAAGTTAATATAATCCGGGGAATTTTATAAAATCCCTAAAATATACTATAGTTTATAATATTTTAAGGATTAAAATATAATATAAATAACTATAATATAGTAATAGCGAAGCTATAAAATACTAAATAGTATTAATATAGTAAAATAGAATAATTAAAAATGTCCCCCCTTTTTAAAAAATATAAAGGACTAAAGGACTTATATACAGCCTTTAAGCTTTAATCTTAATAACTAAATAAAGCTATATAATAAATTATATATATAAATTATATATATATATAATTATTATAATAATATATTAAAGTTATTATATAAAATAATAATTATATATATATATATTAATTTTTTTTAATTTTTTTTATTAAAATTAATTATTTTAAAAATATTATATTATATTAAATAAAATATTTTATATATTATATTATAATTAATTAATAATCGATTTATAATTAATTAAAGATTAATTATTTTATAAATATTATTTTATAAAATATTTTATTTATATAATATTATAATTAAATATTAATCGATTATTAATTAATTAATTATTTATTAATTATTATATTTTATTATAATTTAAATAAAATTATTAATTAATTATAAATTAATTATGAATTAATTAATACTTAATTAATTTTTAAATTATCTCAACCTATTAGCGTACTTAGCGCTCTAACCGAGCTTTTAAAACGGGGGGGAGGTTAGGCTGATCGACAGGGGTTAGGTTGAGATAGTGAACGCCCTCGCAGTGAGGTAGCTGCACGATGATGAGATCGACCCCCAAAGCTGTCGTACCAGGTCGTCTGGGCAGAGAAGCACGAACCAATTCTGGTAGCGTGTTCGGGCGTTGGTGGTTCGCGGCGGAATTCGAAGGTTCTCAGCGCTTATAGCGCCCAACCCAGCAGCACCAGTGGAACCTGGAAGTATCGCTAGCAAACGTAATTGCGGCGTTAGGGCGAGGTGTCTTATTAACCACGCGCCACCCCTCTTATAACACCATATTATTTGTAATAAACTTATATTTAATCTTAAATAATAATCATAAAATTAGTAAATTTTATTAGTATTATATATATTGATATATTATTAAATATTAAAAGCTAAAAGTCTTAATATATTATGTATAGGGTTGATACGCTAAGCCGTAGGGTAGGATATATGAGAAAATAACAGCTGTGGCTTACCCCACCAGCTGCATACCCTTTTCTCTCGTAACAAGGGTGTTTCTTCCTATTATTTCATCCTTCTTATTCGGCAAATCTTCCTCCTCTCAGAGTGCGCAATCAAGCAAAATCTCTACAATGAGTCCTATAATTTACTCTTGCGTTCTTTGTGGATATATTATCGGTGATAATGAAGGGCCAGACCCCTCTTGGGCGGACCTGTTTCGCATCTGTGAGGTCCCATGGAATTGCTCCCGTAACAGAGCTAATTAGAGCTAGTCTATTCCATCGAAGAGCAAATCGCAGTTACGGGAGTAGGATTTTACAATGACGCTATAGCTGGTCGCTGGGTAGCCCCTCTTGACTTCGGCGCACGCTGGGACACGGCAGAATCCAGCGTCCAAATTGGAGTTTTTCGTCAGATGCCAGTCAATGGCCGGCACGGCTTTCCCTTCCATGAAGCTTGCTGGTCGCTTTTAGAAAAAGCCTATTCCCCGAGACCGATACCTCAGAGACGTCTATTTGAAGTCTGCCACTCACTACCATATTCAACTCGATTGGATTGCCTCACTTGGGACCACGATTTTGGGGGGCTGATATCAGCAGACAACGACCACTATCCTTGGGAGGACCTCTTTGTCGACCAAGAACTCGCCTTCGCGAGAAACAATCCCTACCATGTGCCGGAAATTCAACAGCTCCCTTACGAAGCTCCTACATCGCCAGATATCTCAGAGGTAGTGGCAAAAAGTGCTGATATCTTTACGAAAGTTCCACCGGAAATCATCGCTTCCATTTCCCTACATTTGTCTACAACTGACTATCTGAACGCTCGCTTGGCTTTACCATCATTCCATCCCGTCTTCTACAACCAACAGTTCTGGGCCTCTAGGTTCCTGCCTAATGCTGATCGGTCCTGGGTTTTCGAGTCCCAAAATTGGGAAAAGTCATGCGACTGGAGATGGCTTTATCGCCGCACAGCCAATGGCTCACCCGGAATGAAGAACCGCGAGAGAGTTTGGCGATTAATCGAAAAAGCCAAGGAAATATTATGTTTGCAATGGACCGAGCCCATCTCAGACTATACTGCTGACGCGGCCAACATAAATTGGCTGGAAGCAACCGGAGACTTACAACCTAATACACAGTTGCCGTACAAGAAGTTTATCGGAGGCTGCCTCCAATTTCACGAGAGGCATGTATGCATCCCTCCGGATCAACTCTCCCATGTGGCATTTTCTCTTATCCAGCTTGGGGATACTACATATATCACGGGGGTCAGGCTTATTCTAATTCGAGGCGGAGCCATTCAGTTGGGATACATAGCAGATGTGGAGCGTATTTTGAATATCACATGCCTAACAGGACTTAAACTGGCCGTTGGATCAAGAGGTATACAGGCTATTCAGTGCATTCTCGATGATGATCAAGAATTGCCGTGGGTTGGATATCCAGATAAGGCTCCAAGGACGACACGTCTTAGGTTTGCCGGGCCTATAACGGACATTAAAGCCGGATTCGACGTAAGCTCACCTTTCTCCTTTATGAATCGCTGCTAATAGTGTAGGGTTATAAGATGGTCAGCCTGGCAGCCGCCGGATGCTCTCGTCCGGGGCATGATAACTTGCGCGATTTGGCATTCTGGTATCCTCGAATCCCTGAGACAGGCCTATACCTGAATGAAGGTAGCTTTACGGCAAGGCAGAATGCCATGACGCGATATGAACCTATCTCTTGGACAATGTTCGGAGGACCCGCAGGCATATATCTCCGGCAGTTAACCGGGATATCTGTCACTGACTATGGGGATTGCCCGAAGGCTATAGAGTTCCACTACGACAGCGAGAATGTCCCTCTGGAATGCCGCAAAGTAGGGAGATGCACACCTTCCGACTACGCTGAAGTCATGCATTTCGAGATTGACGGCTCCGGTGGAGAGGTTATCGATTCTTTGATAGTTTATCTCGAATATCCCACCAACGCACCGTGGTTCTATAAATCGGGCGTCTTGCTGTCGTTCAAGGCATGTTACACACTCGTTCAATCTAACAAGTATCTAACTTTTGTTAGGTTTCGACTAATTGGGGGAGATCCTACCACTTCACATCAATACCGCGGGGGGAAATTCATCGTATCGCTCCCGTTGAAAAGACTATAACATTAGTTGAAGGGTCCACAATAAACGGGTTTTACTGGACTCAGGTATGTGCTTAGATTGCTCTGGGGTTGCATTCACTGATTATCAGCAGCACGAAAATAATATCACGGCTTTAGGGGCAATATCGGAAATGCTTTAAGGTTGTTGGTGGAATAAGTGCAAGGACTTTAGCTGACGTAACAGAAAAAGCAAGATACAAAAGTAAGAGGCAATCCTGTCAACCACAGTCATTTCCGAGAAGTATGATGCCCCCCTACTCCTACTATTTGCGTGTTAGTTCGACAAGTTCCATAAGGAGCGTGTGCATTGAGCCTTCGTCTTTTTTGAAATGCAACGCCTCTCCGTTGTAATCCAAATAATTGGAACTGAAGTTGGATAAATCGCGTTCGAAGCGCGGTAGTTTGTAGTACCGCGAGTAGTGTCCCACGGTGATGATGCCATATAGCGTCTCGCGCAGACGCTCATCTGTCGAACGCGCATGGCACATATACATAGAGAGTTGTTCCATTGCCGCAAGCCACACAGCGTCGGAGCCCTCATCACAGACACGCTTGTCTTCAATTAGGACAACCTTCCTCGGGTGGCCATTATGGACATATCGAACGGCGAAATCAGCTTTCTTTTTGGTCCGTTTATCCGGGCCTGCCTGGGCCTCGATCGCGTAGTTGTCTTGAATCCTGAAGTACAGTGGCAGGATATTGTTCCAAAGAGCATCAACGACATTCTCTAGGGAATCCTTCGTAAGGTCGTTATACAACGATTGGATAGCTGGAAATCTCATATACTTCAATGCCAGTTAGCTTAAGAATATTGGTTATCCGGGACGAACTTACTCCCCAATTCTCGGCCTCATCATCCGCCGTAGCCTTGCCCTTGCCCTTTTTGTCGTGCTTTGCCATTTCCAAAATTTGGACTCAGTCTTAGAAGATAATGCACAGTAGTAAATGTCTTGTGTTGTAGATGACTACCCTCTAGCTATGAGAAGAGTAGCTGTATATATAGCTTGAGGACATAGCGAGGCTCATCACACTTTCGCCCAACTTAAGAAAAGCTACACTGGTCCCGAGCATTAGGCGCTTCCTGTTCTCGTCACCTAGGAATGGGCGCTTCCGGAACCCTCCCCAGGTCCAATCATAACCAGAAGACAAACCAACCTCCGGCTTTTGCGCCTAGGGATAAGCCAGTATCGTGGGTCATATCTTCGTAGCCGACCCATACCTTCCCTTGCCCTTAGAGCCCAGCTTAAGGAGGTTTGGCATGAGTTACGCTGAGCTCTAAGAGGGGCGGTGGATTACAGATCGAAAAATACATGATATAGTAAATAAGGGGTGCTCAAGCTCGCGTATGCGCTTACTGCTCGTCGTACCTCAGCGTCAATCTCGGCGCGTGCTGCGGTTGCCGACACAATTTTATCTACCCTGTCAGGCATACTCTTTCGGTCTATGCCTCAACAAGGAGAGCATACCCACAGATACATCTAAAAAAAAAAAAAAAAAAAAAAAACGTCCCCATACCAACCCTGTCTAGGGTGAGATACTTGTTATATACCCGTAAACGACGAGGAGTCCTTGCAAGGTCCGGGCGGACTAGGCAGGAAATGACCCCTCCGGCGAAGGAGCAGTCAGCGTTACGCCCCAATTCAGATTTGCTCTTAGCTGGGGCCTATAAGTCGTCTTGATTGCCGAGCCGGGGACACTATTGCTAATTGGAATCTTCACACGAAGTTCGCGTGCTGCTCTCTCTGGAGAGCCGCATAAGATGTTTGTGTTGTGCTGCGCATAAGTCCAGATACAACGTACAGATATTGCGTAAAAAAGTTATTTGGAGTAATAGGTAGGCGTTAACATCTGCAAAAGGCAAGCCTGTCAAAACCCGTGGACTTAAGAGGCAGCTTTTGACGTATGCTTCCATTCGAGGTGTGATTAGGTTGAGCCGCAGTCCAACATGCATAAACTTCAGCGAATAAAAGGCCGAGCCGCCCATTCCAACCCAACTACTTACCTAACCCTACAAATTTAGGTAGGATTTGTGTGGAATCTACTTATATAAGTAGTTTATGGTACAAGAATGATCGTCGACTAGCGAATCGCTCTGGTAGTTTAAGCTGCACCAGGCTCTCAGCAGGGCGCCGCTGATGTGTAGCAGTTTCCGCCCGCCTCCTTTCCACTTTTCATCCTCGGCCATGCCGGACGACAGTCGAGTACAGGCTCCACCACTCCGCGGCAGCGCATCAGGACATCAGTTCGCTCGCCTGTTGGACTGCGCCGAGGTCATCACAGAGGCCAACATCGAGGCGACGGCCTACCTGCGGGACGATGGATGCATTGGATGGTCGCGTTGGAGCGACCTCGCTTGCTAGTTCGCCTATCAGTGTGAATGTTCGTGCGCCTAACGGCCAGGCGCAAGCCATCTGGGGACGATATACTGTTATGATATATGGCGCGTAAACGGCTGCCAGAAGGAGGATAAATCTTGGGCCAACTCGGCGCCTACAAATATATCATAGGCAACAGGATGCGGGGCCAGAATTCTTGTGATCTATCCGAGCAAGCTTGGCCAGGTGATTGAACCACTCTGCCGCAAGATCTCAAGGTTACGTCTTATCCCTGCCAACATGCATGGTATTTCAGGGTCGTCCCGTCGGTGGAAGAGACCAAGGTCAATGTAAAACAGACTATCCGCCTTTCTCAAATGTCTCCCGGTGAGCCGTCCAGCCCCTAGCCGCACACGCCATTAACCAATGCCTGAAGTCCAATCATTGGCAACGGCTCTATAGATGTACAGGTCTCTGTCACCAACAGGAGAAATGAATGGATGTACGGTATTTCTCGTCCAAACATCAGACTTGGCGGCCAAGAACGGATCCCTTATGACGCTGAACCCCGAGAGCGAAACCAACCACCTCCGGGCAATGCCGGTGTTAGGCTATTCCCAATGCCTGTATCTCCTTGTGTCTTATGTATGCTTCTCGAACTCCGCCGCCGCTTCCTACTTGAGGTATGTTTTGGTACCCCTCCAGGTTGAGACAGTACATATGGCGATGACCTACGCTCTTAACCCTTTCGCCTTTCTGTAGATGTTGCTGACTTGACGGGCCCTCTACGCCTAGACCCTGGCTGCGCCGGTCGATTGGGAGATAGGGTTGGGGATTGAAGTGCTACTGGGTTTGGCTGCAATAGCAGCATGTCGCATTGCGTTTCGCGGGGAGAGGATTTCCTTGGAAGAACGCCGTGGCTACCGTTTGTGTCTAATCCATAGGAGTAGGTGCCGCGGAGTATGTCGATATCGTTCCGTTTACCTGGTTCGCAAGTGGCGATACTCCCAAACTAAAGGTGGCATTTATCGGCGGCTTTTGTGCGCTGAGCAGGTCGCGAGCCGTTGGACGCTGATCAGTATCAACCGCAACCATAAATGCAAATGGATGTGCACGTTGGTGCTGATTCAGAGATGCCCTGGAGGGACTCATACCACTGCTCCCACTTCGTAAACTATTCTTCCATCTTCTTTTCGGATAGGAGTTCCACCAAACACTCTACGACTGTTACGCCGAGTCCCCATATGTCAATCTTTAGCGTCTGGTCCCTGTTCTGCCGAACTTCAGGCACCATATACTATTAGGTTCCAACGATGGTAGTTGATGTTGATATATCAACAACCTCGGCGATCCCGAACTCCGTCAAAAGGAACTGGGCGACTCGGTAAAAATATTCAGGGAATTTATGTCTCGATGGGTGATTAGCAGATCACGGGTGTAAATAAAATCTAGTGAGTCTAACATCTGGTGCAACACCACGCCGGTCTTAGCCAGCACCATATCTGACGCTTCATGTCTGAGCCGCTTTAGTAAATCGTACAGATTACCTTCATAAGTTGGCATGAAGATTTCGATATTCCAGCCAATCTTAAATCCCTGGGTATGTGTATATAGAACGATATAAGCCTAATACGATTAATATAAGGCAAACAAGGACGCAAAAACGGGGAGCTTACATACTGTAGTTCCTGAACCAAGTTTACCTCCTTTTCCACCCTTACCCTAAAATCCGTATCCGGGCAGATTCTCCACTGGGGTACCTCCGACTTCACAGCGACGATTTTACAAGCGTCGTGCGCGCCGGTATACACGTCGACAACCTTCTGCATTTCACCTTGCCCCTCGCTTCCTAGAGGCCTAAGCTTTATAGATCCAGTCTCATCGTCCGCTTCAGGCTCTTATTAAATGGAAATAGCATTGATCATTTCTTCGAAACCTGTTATTGAGGATCATATCGTTGTGGGTGTAAAAGGAATGCCAGAGAGCTCCGAGGGTGATGGAGCATAATGTTAAAGGGCGACCTTTTAGACCATGCACTCGGTTTTCTAAACACGGCCTTAATAATGAAGGTTAGAAGCGTTTATAGGCTTAAATATCTAAGGAGTTAAATATTTCCCATAATTTTACATCTCTGCTATTAAACGATAATGATAGTAATTTTAATAAGTTTAATATATATACTTTAAACCTTAAGTTTATAAATTGAGGCTTATTTAAAAAAATATAAAAATAATAAAAGTATAATAAAAAGCTTTTTAAATAAAGTTTATTAATTAGTTTTTTTTAAAGTTATTATTTTATTTTATTTTTATTTTAACCGTTATATTATAAAGTAAAAAATTTAAATTTAAAAATTATAAGCTTTTAAATTACTTAATACGTGAGTTGAAAATAATATTATAGCATTATATTTTATAATATATAAAGTAGTTTATATAACGGCACTTATATACGGCATAAATAAGTAATAAATATATTATAATAAAATAATAAAGATAAAAAAAAGGAGGAGGTTTAAATATATATAGCTATATATATATAGTAAAACCTTTACCTATTTTTTATTTTATTTAATCGCTATTTACATATAATTATAGGGTTATAACAGTAAATAAAGTATATTAAAACCACTGCCATAACATTACCCCTTTAAATCCACTTAATAATAGTTAATATAATATTATAAGATTTGCTTAATTCGTTAAAATCCGTTAAAACCCACTTATTATAAAACGCATATATTTTAAAAGCTTAAACCACTTAATTACGTTATATAACTATAATAACTACCACTTAATAATAATAATAACTATTATTAGTTTATATAATTATACTATTACCTTTTTAATTCCTTTTAATGTACGGTTTATTAGGTATTAGCTTTATTAATATTTTCGTTATTAATAAAGAGCTTTTTAAAGTTTAATCCCGGTAGTAATAGGGGGCATTTTATAACCCTATAAGTTTTATTTTTATAATATAGGTATTAGTTTTATTTCTAACAGTTTATAATATCGGTTCGGCTAGTTAGGGGTACTTTTTAATTTCTTAAAGTTTAAAATAATATAATTTTAAGTATATATTTACTAATATTTTTATTATCGGATATATTATTAAATTATATAGGTTTAATTATATTTATAAACGTATTTATAATATTCGGATTTATAGCCGGCTTATTAAAATAAAATCCTAATAGCCGGTAAAATAGGAATACGAAATTATTATATTTCTTTATATTACGGCAGTGGTCCTAGTATACTTTATTCACTGCTATAACCCCATAGTTACGTATAAATAGCGATTAAATAAAATAAGGAGTAGGTGGAAGTTTTACTATACGTGTGGCTATATATACCTAAACCTTTTCCTTTTTTTTATCTTTATTATTTTATTATAATTATAATTATTACTTAGCCGTTACCGTATATTAATACCGTTATATAATAATAAAGATCCCTTATAGCTAATTAGCTAGTTATTTTTAAAGCATTATATTTAATAAGGTTTATCGGCTAGTTCTTTTAAGGTTATTATTTTATTTTTATTTATTGCGTTAGCGATACCGTATTAGCGATACCCTTATTTTTATTAAATTAATTATTTAAATACGTATAGGAATCCCTAAATAATCGTACTTAAATTATACCTATTAGCTTTACTGATGTTATCTTTTAAAAAGTTAATACTCCTAGTTAACCTATTAAGGTACCGGTATATCTTTTCGATTAATACGTAATACCTTAACTATTATATGTCTTAATAGTTATATTTTCGGGAATACGTAAAACGTTAGATTATTTTATACGCATTAAGCGTTTTTTATTTCGATTCGTTAAGTAAATTTATATTTACTATATACCCCCGGGTAAATTTTCGGCCTATTAACCTATTAAGGTTATAAGCTATAAATTTACCTAATTTTTTTTATTTTTTTACCTATCGATTAATTTACTATAGCTTTTATTATAGCTAATAAAGTTAACGGTACTTTTTAAGCCTTATGTATTAAATTAATTGCTGAATTTATTAATTATATTTATTTATTATAAAATAACTATAATAGTTAAATTTAATAATTAACTATTTAAATTTAGCAGCTTTAAGATAAAAATATAGCTCTATAAGCTAAAATTAATACTATAAATACTACCTATTACGCATTATTAACTAATAAACTACGTTTTCGACCTTTATTCCTAAATATTTCCATTTTAGTTAGCCCGTTAAACTTTAATATATAGGCTTTATAATTAAAAAATAAAATAAACGTTAATAATAAGGCTATCGGTATAGATTAAGCTAAATTTTACTATATATATATACGTTTAAAACTTAAAATACAGTATATTATAGTCCCTATATTACATACTTAACGAAAGGAAAAATCGTAAAATTATAAGGTTATCGTAACTATTTTAAATCGGCTATATAATAATCTTAATAGATCCTATTAATCGGCTAAAAAATTACGTAATTTTTATTAAAATAAAAACGATTTTATTTATACGTTTTTAATTAATTAGGAAAGACTTTTATATAAAGCCGGTATAGTAAATCTATTTAATAAAATCCGGATTTAAAATCTACGTTACGCTATTAATAATATATTAAAAAAAAAAGCTTAATAATTAAGAATTATTACTAGTTATATATAACGATTTCGTATTTTTACTTTATTAATTATTAAGCTTTTATTTTAATAAACTAACCCTAAATCCGAATATAATGGATATTTTTATTAAAATAATCGAGCTATATAACAATAAACCCGAATTAGGAGATATTTTAAATAATGGTAAATACGTACTTAAAATTATATTATTTTAGACTTCCGGAAATTAAAAGGCTGTCTTAGTTAGCTATAATGATTTTAGGACTTATTAAAAGTAGTACCGGTACGTACATTATAGGGATAGATTTTATAAGGTTTTAAAATGCCCTTTATTACTATTTAAATCGAACCTTAAAAAATTCTTTATTAATAACGGGGATATTAATAAAGCTAACCTTTAATACTATACGCTAAGGAATTAAAGGGGTAGTTATATAGTTAAATAATAGTTATATAGTTAAATAATAGTTATTATAGTTATGTAATATGGCCGGGTGGTCCGAGCTTTTAAAACGCGTGCGTTTTATAATAAGTGGTTTTTTAACGGATTTTAACGAATTAAACAAATCCCTTAATACTATATTAACTATTATTAAATAGATTTAAAAGGGTAGTATTACGGCAATAGTTTTAGCATACTTTATTTATTACTATAACCCTATAGTTATATATAAATAGCGATTAAATAAGATAAGGAATAGGTAGAGGTTTTATTATACGTATAACTATATATATTTAAACCTCCTCTTTTTCCTTATCTTTATTATTTTATTATAATCACAGTTATTACTTAGCCGTTACCGTATATTAGTGCCGTTACACTTTAATAATAATTTGCGGTTATTAAGCTTTTTTTTTAACATATTATTAATAGCGTATTATAAATTTTAAATCCGTACGTTTTTAAGTAGGTTTATTAAATTAGCTTTTTATAATAATCGTTTTTAATTAACTAAGAATATATAAATAAAGTCGTTTTTATTTTAATAAAAATTATATAATTTTTCAGCTAATTAATAGGATTTATTAAGATTATTATATAGTTAATTTAAAGTAATTATAATAGCTTTATAATTTTACGATTTTTCCTTTTATTATATACGTAATATAAAAATAATAATATACTATATTTTAAGTTCTAGCCGTATATATATATAATAAAACTTAGCTTAATTTATACCGATAGCTTTATTATTAACCTTTATTTTACCCTTTAATTATAAAGCCCATATATTAAAATTTAATAAGCCAGCTAAAATAGAAATATTTAAGAATAAAATCGAGGACGTAGTTTATTAACTAATAACGCATAATAGGTAGTTTTAATATCGTCGATTTTAACTTAAAAGGCATTAATGTATATTTAAAAAGCTGATTTTTCCTTTTAAAGCTGCTAAATTTAATTAGCTAACTGTTAATTTTAATTATTTAATAACTGGATATAATTAATAAATTTAATATATAAGGCTTAAATAATACCGTTAACTTTATTAGTATTAATAAAGGCTATTTTATTAATAAAATAAAATAATTAAAAAATAATCTACTGCTTTAAAAAGCTAACGCGGATTAAAATAAAAAGGTAAAAAATTTCAGTTACTGCTTTAAAAAGCTAATATATGTTAAAAAATTACCTAAAATAATAAATCGCTACCTTATAAAGTTAATATAAATAAAACAAAAAATGCTTAATGTATATAAAATAATCTAACGTTTTACGTACTTTTTAAAGTGTTAAATGGCCTTTATTATACGTACGTATAAATTACGATAAAATCGCGATTTATAGTAATAATTTGTTATTATTAAATTAAAAGGTAAAAGTTATAAGCTGCAGTAATGGGGATTTAATTACCACCATTAAGGTCTTATAAATCACGTAATGTAGTCACATAACCACGCTAAACCTAATTTAAACTAGCTTACTATAAATTAACTATAGTGGTTTAATTATAATGGTTTAATAATAGTAGTTTAACATTAGGCATTTTTTATTTTATTATTAAAAAACGCGTTTTACGGCCTTAAATTTATTTTTTTCCCTTTTATATAAATATTACGTTTTCTCTTTATATATAACCTTAATATATAACTTATATAACGTTATATTATCCCCGTAACATTACCTTATCCCACCTTATAATATAATGGTTTTATTAATAAAAGCTTCGATTTATATAATAAGTCGATTTATTAAAATTAGCTTTTTAAAGGCTAAATTCGGGGTCTTTTTTATAAACGCGTTTAATGGATTATTTTTACTATTTATCCATTTAATTTTTAATATCTTTCGTCGTTTATATAATTTTCGAAATGATATTATATTAATTATTAGCCTTTTTTTTAATATTGTTTCCAGTTTAACTAAATACTTATATAGTGATTTCGAATCTATATAAACGATTATAGGTATTTATAATAATTTAAAGGTATCGGTAATTTGGTTAATTATTGTATTAAGTATAATAGCATTATTAAAACCTGAAATTATCCCGTATAACTCACTTATTAGCACACTTTTAATAACTCTCTTATATTTAATTAAGTTCTAGTGGATTATATTACCGTAAATCGTAAAATTCCTTAACGTATTATATATAACGGTATAATTAAACCTAACGCATATATTGCCTTTTAAAAGGCATAGAAATTAACCCATAACTATACGGGTAAACCGTATAATATATTAGAAAATAAGGTAAGGATTTTTATTAATATATACCGGAGATTTAACATTACTAAAAACTAATACTATACTATTTTTCCGAATATTTTTACGGATTATGCCGAGGTTTATTTTATTAACGAAATTAGTTTAGATTATTATTAGGACGAAATATATAACTAAATCTATACTTACTTTAATATAAACCTTAACTATATTTATTATTAAACCGATTAAATTATTATAATATATATTAAGGTTCGAAATTTAAGTTTAAATAAGTCGAAAATAAAGGCTTTAAAAAAACTATTCGATAAAATAGTCCTTATTTAATGTATATTTAGGAAAGGTTATAAAGGAAAGATTAATTTTTATAGCAATATTATACGGGCCTATACCGGTATCTTTAAATTTAAATACGCATTTATTAATATAAAACCGATATTTAAAGCCTTATTTATAGACCTTTAATTTAATATATAAATATTAATAAACCGTAAAACGAATTAATAATACCTATAAAATTAAGGATTAAATAATATAAATTTTACCGATAAAAGGTATAATAATAATAGCTATAAACCCTTATTTTAAAGAAGATAATAAAATAAACCTAAACTTTACCCGGGTAATAATTAATAACGATTTTAAAAGAAATATTTTATTTATAAAAAAAACGGCTATTAATTAATAAAGTATTCCCTATTTAAACGAAATAAAGCTAGGAATTAATATTATAACGCTATAAAAATATTAGGAAACCTATTTATATTTAAAAAATTCGCTATATATTTATTTAAATTTAAAGGAAATCTTAAAAATAATAATAATAATTAATAAAACAATAAAAATAACTATAATAAAAATAACGAAATAGCCTAATACCTTATTAACTATTTATTTATTTACCGGATTATTAATAAAGATATATATAGTTAAAATATTATAATAAAAATAAGCTAATTTATATTTAATAATCTATACGTAATTAAATATTAAAAAATCTTATAGAATACCGGTATTGCTAAAATATTAATAATAGGAAAAATATAATTGGAAATATATTTTAAAAAATACCTAAACGTATAAATCGACTAAATCCCCGGTAATATAACTATTCGATTTAAAAATTAAAACCAATTAATAACTATTAATATAATAACTATAAATAACGAATTAAATTAAATTAAATTTTATATTATAAAAGCCTTTATATTATTTCTATTATTATTATAAAATATAAATAAATTAAAAGCTTATTTTAATAATATTTTTGATATTATTATAAAAAATAATAAAAAAATAATTCCAATAATATAAAAATAAAAATACCCCTTTTTTAACGTTAACCGTAATAAATTAATTATTGAAGTGGTTTTATATAATACGAGTGGTTTACGTAAGCCAGATTAACTATTAATATACGGGAGTTTTCATTTTTTATACCTAGCTAGCTATTTATCATTAGCATTACACAGATACTTAATATGAATTAAAGCTATTCGTTTTGCCATTAATCTTTTAATATATATGCTATTCGAATAATTCCATTATTACTAATCTTATAGGCTGGTATTACCTCTTTACTACCGCTAAGTAGTTAGCTTTCTTATTATTTAAAAACCTATTATTATATAAATATACTATACCTTATTTTATTTTATTAGCTTTTCCGGTAAGGTTTTATTTTATTTAATCTTATTTAAATACAATAAAAATAGTTTAAAAAATACGTACAAATACGATTAATAAAGAATAATTCGGGGTATTTAAAAAACCCTAAAAATACGTACGAAAAAAGAAAAACTACAGATTACTAAATCGATTACAAGTTTATAATAAGGTAAATTAATACAAATATACAAATAATTAATAAAAACCAGGAAATTATAATTAATTAATACTAATAAAAGCTAATTAATAATCGAAAATTAATAATACGAAAAATATAACCAAAAAATATAGCAAATATAAACTAAAAAACCAAGAATATATATAAAAACCTATAAAAAAATAAAACATTTAAATAAATACGTTTTCTTATAATAATCCTAAACGAGAAAAATATTAATAAAACGTAACTATTATATCGAGATTAATAGGTTTAAATATAGCCGATTAAATCTAATAATTAAATATATAGATAAGACTATATTAAAATATGGCTTTAATTATGGACAGTACAGTAAATATTAGCTAAAAATATATAATAGCGAAGCCATTTAATCTATTATTTACCTATAATACAATAGCTATAATTAGGTTTATAAAA
This sequence comes from Xylariaceae sp. FL0662B, assembly GCA_022376535.1. Lineage (NCBI taxonomy): Eukaryota > Fungi > Ascomycota > Sordariomycetes > Xylariales > Xylariaceae > Xylariaceae sp. FL0662B. The sequence continues at coordinate 2,036 of JAJJKD010000308.1, read as the reverse complement.
AGCCTAATTATTGGGTTTAATACACTAAGGTATCCCTTAATATTAATTACTATTTTAAAATAGTAAAAATAACTAATTATAGGAGAAATCCTAATAAAACTCTTTAAAATAATTTAATTATATATTAAATTAATATAAATTAGCTTAAAATTAATAATTAATACTATCGAATTTTATTTTAAAACTAAAAAAACAAAAGGAAAATTACCTACCCTTTATAAATAAACATACGTTTCTATTCCCGAAAGATCGTAAAACCTTAATAATTAAATTATCGTTTATTACAGCATTTTTTATATAAACTAATATAAAAAATCAAAATCTACCTTGTTTAATAAAAGCAAAAAGGGTTAAAATAAAAATTCCTAAAATAAAAATAAACAATCTACTATATTTAATAGTTAACCGGCAATTAAGTTATTTCGGTTTATTATTATTAACGATAAGGCTAAAATTACTTTACCTAACTAAAAAAAATTTCAAACGCCCTTAAATAAGCCTTAAAATAAGCCTATTTAGCATTTTTAATAAAAAGCACTAACTAATATATCCTACCTAATAGAACTAAGCCGATAACCTTAAAAAATATAAAAACCTAAAGGTAAATAAATTATAAACCTTTAGCTAAAAACAGTAAAATTAATACCGTTTATATCTAATTATTTAACCCTAATAAACAATATAAATATAACGACCTCTAGCTTTAATAAAACGTCTTAATTATTTCCTTTTTAAATATAGGTTTCCTATATTATTACCCTAACTTTACCAGACTCTTATAACTATTATTATTTCCGTTTTAATAATATTAAAATCATTAAATAGCTTAAAAGTATTAATTATATCTTTAACTAATATACCTTAAAAAACTATATATACATTAAAAATATCCTATATTAAATAAACAATTTTAACTTAAAAAAACAAATCTAAAATAAAATTAAAAATATAAATAGCTAGAAAAAAACCAAAAAGGCTTTTTTAAAAGCCTTTAAACTTAAAAACATATACTAAATACGCTTAACTATAAACTGTTTAAAAAACTTAAAATTCGGAAAATTACTTTCGAAACCGGATAATATCTATAACTTTACCTAAAATTACTATATCCGTATTAAGGAAATAGTTAAAAAAAATAAAAAAAACAAAGTTAATAATAACGGTAAAAAAAACAACACTAATAGTAAATATAAAAATAACCCAAATAATAGGATCTTTATTATTAGCCTACTGCAAAAAATCTATAAAAAAGCCTTAAAAAAAATCATAGCTAAAAACTCTTATACCTATAATAAAATCTTTAAAGCTAACTATAACGATATATAAAAAGTTATCCATAATTAGGTTAAAAATTTTATTAGCTTAAATTAATATAATAAAAAGCATAATAGCATAAAAACATTAAAATTACCAAAAAAAAATAAAAAAATAAAACAGCTTAAAAAGGTTCGGATTTATACCCTAAATAATACAGATCCTATACCATAAATAACAACCCCTATAAACAGCCTTAAATTAAAAAATTATAATACCTTACTTAAAAATAATCCAATTACCATTTTAAAGCAATCCGAATCCCCTACCTTTATTTAAACCCCTACTATATTAAAAGATCTAATAATCGATTAACTTATTAAAAAAATAGCAACCCTCTAACTCAATATAGTAACTATTACTAAAAGCTTTAAAAATACCAAACTATAATTAAGCAAAATAAAATATTACCTATCTATATAAAATTATAAGGCTCTTAACAAAATAGCTAACACTAATAACCGTAATTTACAATTAAACGTTAACACAATTTCTAGCCGAAAAGGTTATTAATTATTTAATTAAAAATAAAAAAATTACTATATATAACTTTTTAAACCAATATATAACTATAATTTTAAAACCTATTTTACTTATAGTTAATTAAGGTATTATAATTATAAATACCCCGTATTAAAAAAACTCGAATAAAATAAAATCTTATAATATAATAAAATAATAAATAAATAGTTCGTTAATAAATATAACGTTTAATTAAAAAA
>JAJJKD010000307.1:0-19688 GCA_022376535.1 Xylariaceae sp. FL0662B | reverse complement strand
TTAAATATTTTATATAAATAGGGATTTAAAAAATATAATTGCTTAAAAATTAATATTAGTATTAATAATATAAAATGCGTTTTTCCTTTTTAGTTATATAATATTTATAATAATTTTATAGTTAAAATTATTAAATTATTGCTATTAAATTATTATAGTTAAACTATTATAGTTAAATCTATAATAGGCTAGTTTAGATTAGGTTTAGCGTAATTATATGACTACGTTACGTAACTTATGGGACCTTAGTGGTGGTAACTAAATCCCTACTACTGTAGCCCATAACTTTTACTTTTTAAAATAACAATAGATTATTACCACAAATCGCGATTTTATTGTAATTCGTACGTATGTATAATAGAGGCCATCTAACAATATTTAAACTATCCGATAATTTTAATTTATATAGTTTAAATTATATTTTAATATTATTAATTAAAAAAAATAAAAAAAAACCGTATTTTTTATAAAGTATAAAAAAAATATAAAAAAATAAAAATAAAATATAAAAAACCTTTAAAAAAATTAAAGAAATAAAAAATACCGAATAAAATAATAATATTATTTTAAATAAAAAAAATAATAGTATTAATAATAGTAATAATAATAATAATAATAATAATAATAATAATAATAATAATTATAATAATAATAATAAAAATAATAGCTAAAATTTTAATTAAAATTCCGGCCTTAAATAAGCCCTATAGCTATTAAAAATATTAAATATAACCTTTAAAAAAGTTATATAAAATAAAAGGTTATTTTATTATTAATTATATATTAGCTTTTTAATTTATATTATAATCTATAATATATTTAAATTTTATTATATTATTTTATTATTATTTTATTTTCGTTTATTAAATATACTTATTAATTATTTCCCGATATTTTTTAAATATTATTCGGAATCCTATAAGATCTTAACTTAAAAAAAAAAACTCCTATAATATTCCGCGGGAAATTAAAAAAATAGGTCGGGATCTTATAGGTTTCTAAACGCTTAATAGGGAATCCTATAAAATAAAAAAAACTCCTATAGAAAATGCTTAGGTTCCTACAGGATCCCGTTATTTACGTCTAAGCGATGGTACCATTATCGATTTAGGCTCCTACTACCTACTTACGAGCTATACGAGCATAATCGTCACGCTCAACGTGTTGAGCTACACGTGGACTAACGTGAATCCGTCGGTAGGCGACCCTTATGGCCTAAAAGCTAACGTGTGTCGACCATCGATGCTGACAGCTGACGTGGGCTTCGTGCTGCAAACGAACGATCCCTAGTACGGAGCCAGACGACTGAACGATTATAACAACGACCCCGGGTCTAAGACCAAGGGGGTGACGAAACCGAGAGCAAGGCGCTTTGATTTTGTAGAGGGGGCAATGGTCGTAGATGAGGAAATCGAGATGGAGCTGGGCTACACGCGCTGCAAATTGGGAGATTGTAGAGAGGAGTTGGAAATTTTGCGCCAGCAGCAGGCGCAGGCCAACATGCCAACAGTAGTTCATGATTCGCAACCAGCGATAGAGACGGTGGTGACGGCAGTGGTGACGGCAGTGGTGACGGTTTTACCAAACGCAGTGGCCCTTACGGCGACCGAGGGTAGACCAGTACTCACAGCGTATGCTAGTAAGCCTACTACAGCTTGAAGTAGTAATAAGCATAAGCAGTAGTTAGATGTAGAGCAACGACATTTCTCCGTGACTCATGCCTACGCTCAGAATTCAAAGCAAAGAAACATAAATATTTCTTATGAACTCCTCATCGAGTCATCCGAGGAAACTGCCAGTGCCGACACGAGCACAAGTCAAATCCTCGAAGTGTAAATTACTATTCAGCAGTCTCTTCCTCGGCTCGCATCAACAGTTCCAGAACCTCTCTCCAGTGCGTCTCCCGTTTCGCAAGGAACTCATCCAAGCGGAAGTCCCTCTGTTCCGCGGCATCTACGTCCCACCCACACTCGAGGTAGAAGTCCCTCAATTTCTGCGTCGCCTCCCAAACAGCACACGATGCTTCCCAGCGCTGCCGCTCATCCGCACTCCACCCCTGCGGCGGTGCGCCCCCCGAATCAGCATACTCAGCCGGGGAGAAATCTAAGCCTCGCGAAGTAGCAAGGTACCTGAGTTTCCGGTAACTTTCAATGACTGGCGATAAGACTTCTCGTGACGATGCACCGGCGACGTGTGAGTAGTCGTCCACTTCGTCCGGGTTGTGGATTGGTTTCCAGGGCGTCATGAGTTCTGCGTAGGTTTACACATGCTAGTTAGATGCTAAGCCGCATACCAACAAAGAAAAGAGAGGGGGAAAAAAAACCCGAAACACGAAGTTTCAGAATGAAGATAGATGACATACTAGTCGCTGTATCATATATAAATTCCGTCCCGTATATCTCACTACGCGTCAGTCGCATTGCCGTAGGCGGCATCTCGGCATTATTTAGCAATCCACGGAGATCGCGAAAGTACCCCTCGTCCGCGTCTGCACCAATGTACGTGATAGGAAACGTGCTCAGCAGCAGTTCAAAGAACATCTCATGCCTGTCGACGGCTAGGTAAGGTAGCGCGTTCATGAGCCCAATCGTTTCGGGTGCGTAGCCGGCGGCGTGGGCTGCCTCGGCGTCGATCGCACCGTCCGGCTGAACGCCCGTGTCAGGATCCGGTAGCTGGATTTTCTCGGCGGGGATAGCGCCGAGACTCGAGAGCAGAGTGTGGAATTCTCGCAATACATTGATAAGTTCGCTGTGATGCGTATTGCCGGCCATGGGTAGTGAGTCGCTGATTCCGAATAGCGGTGAAAATGTGTGTTGAAAGGAAGAAATGAGGAGTTGCCACGAGCAATAGCTGTGACACCCCCTTCTTATAAGCAAGATGAGCATATGTCACCAGACTCTTTCACAATTACTAAGTCATCTCAAAGAGCCGACTAACCTTTTCAGGGCTTGTTACACAACATATATACAGACTAAATTGAGTAGCCCGCAAAATGATCTGAGAAGGAAAGCGATCCCAATCCCGGAGGTTTAATCGATGGCCATGTACTGTCACAACACTCCTGCTAACAATTAGCAACAACTAAAGTCAGATTTCTATTAATCATAACCTATGATGTTCTTAGGTGTATTAGAGTGTTCGGCAATTTGCTAACTGATGGTTATATGACCAGTCAGGGAACGTTGAAAATAACTGACTAGAACACTTTGCGAGAGCTACTACTCCGTCCCACCGCTGTCTTCCGTCACCATAGCAAAGGTTTTGCCCGACTGATTGAGACTTCTATCCCATTTGACATCCTCGAAGCCCATGATAGAGGATATTTCAGTGGAAAGCCAGAATCTCCTTCCCATTGTGGCCTAGGTCTCTGCGTAGCAGGCCAGCTTCGATAAATGTGGTGTCCTTGGTTCAAGAGATATCAAATTCGGTAGACTTATGAAGCCGACAGCAGTAGCCGTTTAACCAACCAATTAAGGTGGCATGAGGGAGCGTACTCGAAACGGGACCTGCCTTACGATTATATTACAAGGCCGCCCCCTGGGCGGCACAGTAACCCGGAGTTTACGTAAGTTAAGTCGTCAGGTCCTCTATTAAGTCCACAGGGGCGCGGGAGACGGAGGGCATTTTTTTGAGACGGAGGCGAGCGTAGGCCATAAAGATATAAGGTGATGGTGGTTTTAAGCAAGCCATGTTGAACTTGTCATATTAATAGATGTCGCCCACGATGTCTTTTATAAAGACTATAATATCCTCATTCCGGACATATATATCTACTGGCGGCCACTCCTCAGAGAAGTTGAAGATCGACAGCGCTGAAAGGCATCATATAATAATAGGAGGCAACTATGAAATAGCTGATAGCTCTGACAGCTAGCTACTCCGTAACGGTCACAATAGATGACCGTTATATAATATGTAACAATTCCCACATTATTTAACTAACAGATCACTACATCATCAAGGGACGCAGATTGACTCAACTCCTGACAAACCCGCATACGAAGCAAGGGGTTCCTTGATTTGATGGCAATGGCACAATGCTGCACCGTTTAACAGCCAAATCGTACTTGTATTTCTGGTCATCCAACTTAGCTAGCAGCTGGTATAATGTGTATAAGTTTGCTAACAGCCACGTGGTGTCATTGCCTTTTCGTGGATGTAACCCCCGATCCAATAACGCTGCCATTTACCACGTAATAAGGAGGAAACAATGGAGGTGTGATTGTCCTTCAATCTAGCATTGTGACTCTTTATTATATAATATGTGCCTAAATATAGGACTACAATAGGACTTCAACCTTTACTGCATTCTTTCAAACGGTTACCCTTTGTTCATCGAGGAATACATAGATAGCTCCTCCTTATTATATATGAATCTCTAAAGTGCGTATTAGGAGAGCCGTTCTAGTATCGCACTCAATTTATTACTTCACTCTTTCAATATTCACCAACTTAAAACCACCAATCGTTCCCGTACTACGTGTCATTAATCATGAAGTGGCTCGAAAAAATGAAGGCTAAGGCCAAAGGTTCGGCCAACAAACCCTTAAGTGCCTGGGCGCTCATATTCGATCAAGAAGACAACCGTAAGGGCGATCTGTACCTGCCTCGATATCTTTATCTCTCGAATACCAAGCCAAAGATCCGGAAGGACCTCGAATGGAACAACTTGGTGACCGGCGCCTGCTTCAGTTTCATCGGCGAACAACTATACATTATCACGGGCACACCTAACTCTCCTACTAATCGGAGTGACTTTAAGCCTATTGTACCGACGCCCTTAAGATTCGTGTATATGGGGCAAGTCGTACCCCAGTCTGAACGGGATTATAACGTCATCGAAGTCGATAAGAAGCTCATCCCCATCCCCGAGGCCGGCAAAGAGCTGGCTGGGAGCTCGCTCCCGTTTGACGATGAGTGGAGAAACGACAGTGATGGTGAATTCTCGATGATTACGATTCTACGGGGTTTCGGAACCCCGCCGGAGGGAATTCGGATGATAACGTGCGTCCCCGAAGCAGCAGGCCTATCCGCCGCGACAGGAATCGCGAAGCTCAGAACCCGACCGCATATATACAATGATATGTACGGGGCCTTAGTGGTACACTGGAACAAGGCTGTAGGAATCGTGGTTGGTGTCGACGACGATACTGAGTCACACAGTGACCATAGATTCCACGTGCGTGTTTTCGATGGACCATTCTTTGACGCGGTGGCCATGAGCATCAACCCGGCCCTGGATTCATCTCAGATTCAACACAAAATTTGGACTGGGTTCGGGAAGGAACTTTAGGACCATGGGAAGTATGCCTCAAGGCGGTTACATAGGAGGCATATACTGGTCCTCATAGAGTCTTAAGGAGACGATGAACCACGAAGTTTCCAGTTATACATAATATCACGCACCGTAGTTAATAGACTTTTTAACTTTTATGATTTAGTCCAATACCTACATACTTGTATTTTTTGCAAGAAAGCTGTCTTATCAATATCAATCTTCTTTTCATCGACGACTATGGTCCTAGAAAGGTCTGCATTGTTTAAGGATTTCAGTTGCATCTAAACTACACGAGAGCGACAAGCTGCCAGCTAACTAAACGAAAACAACTAAAGATACGTCAGTCTTTAGATAACAACTAGTATGGCACGCCACAAGGAAGAGATGACACCTGCCAACGCAAAAGGTACGTCTGAATTAAGTATATGTCCAAATCATTGATGATTATAATGGAAGAATTGTCAAACTACCCGAATAATACCAGTGTGACCTAGGAACGTCGCGTTATACTAGCTTTCTAGAAACATATCATCTGATCCTACCGCAGCACTCTATCTACGCACTTTATTCCAATATCACTTAAATTTTCCACAATATGACATCCTTGCGAATAGTTCGTCTGCTGCCCGGGAACGATTTTTGGTGAAAATCAAAAGGATTGGAGTTAGCAGAATTTCCACTAACTCAGTATTTCAACAATTTTCAGTATCAGAATTTAAAGATTCGTAGCTGCCTAAGCTCTGGGGCTGTCTTTTTAGGGTGAGATGTAGACACATCGTCGTACCACCCAAGATACGAACTTTATGTCCTCTACGGCACCCCACTACCTAGGGACTGGAACACGATGGGAATGTAAGCACTTATCAGCCGCGTTCTTTAGGGTCTTCCGAGTCGCGTTGGCATGGCTCTCTCTTTCGGTTAAGGCTCTTGTATTTGTAATGCACTTAGTTCTTCATCAGGCACGCGCAGCAAGACGCGGGCATCTCGCCTTCGCGGGAGGGAGTAGTAACCCAATGAATTTAACCGCTGCGCGATCACGCGTTTTTTACCAGCTCTAAAAGCTTTACGGCGAGGTCGTGTCGTTCAATACTTTTATTTGCATTCTATAGGCGCTACTTTGGCTCGTCGACCGTGGTAGAGTTTTCTTTGCCGGACACGGGCTCTGGCTTCATCTGTGGACGTTGGAGGTATGAAGCATCAGCACGCAGGCTCCGAACTAATATCCGTTGTTTCGACTCGCTTTTGCCTAGGCGATCCGACCGCGCTTGTAAGGACTTGGTGGTTTTCTTGAGGTCCCAGGTCTCACGCTTTTGGTTTGCTAGATTCTCAGCCGTGTTACCGAGTATGGCGTGTGTGAGTCGTAGTTCTTTAGACAGCCTATCGAGTTCTTCTTCTTGCACGTCCAGTCTCTCCTCTTGGGCGTCTCGTACGACCGCCGTCATCTTGAGTGCGTCCTCCCGCTGTCGGACTAGGTCTTCTGCTTGGATGACTTTGATTTCTTGGCGGTTGATCTCTAGCCGTTGCTGCGAGTTGGCTGCTCTGAGTCTAGCGATAGTTGCCCTTTGATTCCGTATAGTCCCATTTTGAAGGTCGATGACATCTATCAGGCGATCAATGATGCTGCACCGGGATGTGATGGTAAACCAACACAGATCAGTATCATCATCTTTAATTGGAGAATTGCCATTAGCTTCGAAGCTAGATTGATTATCGGCTGTAGACATGATGTTCTGTTGAGCGGTGTCTAGTCTCTAAGGGGTTGTGGTGATGATATGTTGTCAATTGTATGTTACATAGTGGACAGAGTGAAATTGGGAACAAATGTGATGGGTTTATAAAGCAGCAAAATGAATATAGTAAGGCTAGGTTGTCTGGTATTGGCTAAAGTATGTGAACTAGGAGTAGACGCTTTAGGAATTTTTCGAAGCAACCGCAAACTATCAATTGCCAATGATTCCGCAGTACGGTATGTGTGAATTAGGTTGGCCCTTACGTATTACTCGGCACGATGTTTACGTATAAACTTCAATCAACGTAGCATATACAAGTATCATATGGTGCTAGTGTATAAAATGTGAACACTTAGTAACATTGTAAAATAGTTATATACGTAATGGATATGGCATGAGGCAACTAATTAAGTAATTAATAATTACAATGCTAAGATATACGGCGATGCTAGTGGAAAATGATTCTCCTTGATTATATACGTTGAAGTAATAGGTTTTCGCAACAGCTCACTAATAGGTCGGGATAAAGGTAGATATTACCTTTATAATCATGATGGACGAACAAATCATGTGGGTAATAATATGCAAATTCTCAGCGGCTGCATTTATATAACAATGAGTAGGCATCTAGTATAAGGTTCTAGTGCCGATAGCCTCAGCGTCAGGTTATTGTTTGAATTATTAAATTCCCTTCCTCCCATAAGTTGTGTGGTAGGGTATATCGATACGAACACGGTCTCGAGTTCATTTAGTTGCCGCATTCCAACTCCCGCCAGCAAGTGAAGTTTGGAGGTCAGGTATCGACCACATATTCTCAACTAGAAACTCTACTCTTCTAACAAAATACATGAACACCTCCTTGCTCAATATGTTCTAAAGACAGGAATGTAAGTGAGCTGCTAGATATCAATGAAATTCTGTTGATTGGTTCCAGGGGCATCTCATAAGCGGAACTATGGGAAGGCTTTATCAGCATGGACGTTTCATGTTGCAAGTTAACATGTGGCGAGAATGCGCAAAATCCGAAGCACCATGTAGGAGGGTAGTACTTCATATTAACAGTTCAGCATTGTGTGCAGTAGTAACTCTAATGTGCTAGCCTTTCGTTTAATATCATTTCACAAGCTTATAGAGACATGAGTATTTTGCCTATAGAGCGACTAGATTACCTCATACTCTTGCTTTCTACGTATTAATACTAAACTTCTGACCTTGAGGGGGAACATATGAAAAGGAAGACCTAATTTTTGCAAGATAGTTTAAGTACGTGAACGTCCTGTGTCGCCGACTTGCAAGCGGCGCCCCATTTGCGACGAAGAAAAAAGAAGATTTCGAATGCTTACAGTAATTAGGTATAGCAGTCTCATTGTGTCTATCTAGCGAAATAAGGGTGTACACATAGGTAAGGAGGTGCTTAGAAACTGGTACTGGTGAAGTTGAGCACATAATAAGTGGGACCATTGAGTGGTATGATAAACAGAGATAGCTAGATGGAGGCAACAATGTATAATTTGGGCGTCTATTTTCACAATACTATAGCATATTGTGCTCTACAGAAGTTCAGTTAGTCGGGTTTTACTCAGCTAGAAATGCCTAGGCACAAGTCGAGACCAACGACGAATCAACGGGCGGTAATATCAACGTTCCGAGCAGCCCGAACACTCAATTCTTCCGGGCTTGACCTGACCAGGCGCCGCTCGAGCCCGAGCCCGTCTACCTTCGTAGTAAGCTCCGCGGCATTTGCACGGCCGACGGGATTTCAGTTCGGTAGGTTCACCGGACCTGCCTAGGTTGGATGGAGACTCCATGTGGTTGGACTCCGAGTTCCCGGGTTTTCCCCGTGCGGAGATGCCGGAGCAAACGATCGACGGCACACACTTGCGCGGGGCTCTCTCCTAACCTAAGTGTAATTGATGACGTTCGCCGAGATGACCCCAAGAGTTGCGATTCCAAGACGTTTAGCCGATTAGTATTTAACAGCCCATCTCCGAAGGTGAACTGTTTGAGAAATCCAGTAAAATCATACCATAACCTTTCCGAGAACGAATTATCAGCAGCCCGCAGTGAATATGTCTGACCAGAAGAAGATCGCGACTCTCGACGTAGGTACTCCTGCGCTTCACTACCTGCTCCGCCGTACTAACAGAGTGGAGCAGTCCACCATCGTCGACAGACTACCGGCATACTCGAAGACGCTCTTCGAGGCAAAGGCCTCCAAGAAGCTGACTTTCGAGGAAATCGCCAAGGAGCTGGGTCGCGGCGAGGTCGCAGTCGCTGCTCTGTTCTACGGGCAAGCACAGGCGTCCGCCGAGGACGTCGAGAAGCTGTCGGGATTGCTAGGCGTGCCGAAGGAGGTTCTGGAAACTTCGATGGCGGGGTTCCCGGACCGAGGACGCTCCGGGCCGATGCCGCCGGTGGAGCCGCTCATCTACAGACTGTACGAGATCGTGCAGAACTACGGATACTCCTTTAAGGCCATCATGAACGAGAAGTTTGGCGACGGTATCATGAGCGCGATTGCGTTCTCGTCGAAGGTTGACAAGGAGGTCGACCAGGATGGTGTCGCGTAAGTTCTCTCTCTTCTTAATGGTGACCATTCTGTGTGGTCAGGGGCTGATGAAACATACTAGTTGGGTCAACATTACGCTCCGAGGGAAGTGGTAAGTTGACCTACATTTAGTATTTGTCATAAGCATGAGATTTACATCGAATAGGCTGCCGTACTCCCGATTTTAAGCCCCAGATACCTAGCGCTAGAAAGAGGAAGAGGGAGAAGACTTACCTAGGTGCCTACATACGCGCGCCGATAAGTGAATATTCACAGGGTGGGGGGTGAGGATGCTGTATCAATTCTTCGACTTGAATTAGAGTTACTGCTGAGTTCGCTTCGATCCAAAGGCCTTCTGTAGTTAATATTTCGGGGTCAGCAAGTTCTATCAGTCAGACACATTAGTATCATCAAACACTCGAAAAGGGTGAAGGTCGCAAAAACAACGATCAAAGCTCGCTCTCGGGGGCAAGGGATTGTCAACGAAAACTACTTGAAATTTTTGATGATAAATTCGCTATCCTGTATCGTGATAAGATTGTCATTCCTCCTACACACTTCCCGTTTTCATCGTCTGCCCAGGTTCAGCGCCATTTTACAAACCCTCGGTATTTCGCAGCCAGAAAGTAACAGGTACATCTACAGGGCAGTCCTTCAACTCGCCTTTCTCTTCCACTTGGCCCATCTGTGTGCCGCTGTCGTACCAGATCTTCTCTAGCAGGCTGTCGACGTCCGCGCTTCCGATGATCGTAGGCATCGTGTGCTTGACGAGGAGGGCACAGTTGCCTGCTCTGGTAAGTACAGTCCAGTCCGAGTCGTTTTTCGGGTCGTTCTGGCCGTGCACTATCATATTCATCGTGAGTAATTGCGTATCAATCTAATGAGTGGGACCCGTTTCTGCTTTCAACAACAAGTAGCAATGTCGGGAACCAAAACAGGCCCCTGGGAATTGTAGGTTTCTATGAGTATGGACTCGGGTAAAGGTGTCAACTTACGCTCCCACTCGCCGGAGTGATCGCTTGCCCAACCTTGCACTCTTAGACAGTCGATCCAGGGCGCTATGTTCTTGTCGTGGGAAGATCTGTGTGTCTGCTCTCCGCAGAGGGGGGAAAGGTGTTCGTCTGGGGAGGCAGGTATCCAAGAAGCATTCTCATTGCTCTTAATCAATGGAGCATGGGAAGATGTATTCAGGATGATTCCCCAGCCGAGGTGCAAGTTGAACAAGTTCATGGTCAGGGGAAAAAGAAGATATAACGCCTGCGTTGCTATACCTCGTGACTTGCACGGGTCGTTTGTGTGATTGCCAAGGGTTGGCGGAGACGAGCCAAGGGTACAAAGCAATGTCCTGAGGACGTATAGGGATAAGAGAGTGTTGAAGTGGCAGACTACGGCTCTTTAAATGGAAGATATGCCGCTGCTCTCCATCCGTGACCGGCTCGCAGTACTTACCTTGATGTATAGGTACTACAGAGTAGTGAGAATCGGCGGTCAACTGGTAAGGTTGTAACAACGCCTCATCATATCTGTTGAGCTGAGGGTATCACTTATCACTACACACCAAGGTACTACGTGCGATGGTTCGCCATTTCGTCTCAACATACTAGAAAATATACCGCATCTCGTAACAAGTATGCCTAGATCTCGACGAAAACCAACCCTTTGATCTCTAAGACTCCACAGGCAATCTTAAGGTTACATGTAGGCATTGCTTACTTGTGATCCCATTGCCTTGACAGCAAACTTGAGGGCACTGCTACTGTGCTCGCCCGACCATTATTGTGGACATGCACAGAGGCCGGAAACGGATATTGAACCACGAGTGATGAGGGGGAGCGAATTACAATACATTTCCAAAGACAGTGTATGCGTGATATGGTAGATTGTTGAAGGCAAAAGGTAGAAAAGGGTGGGCCGTTTGCGAGAATTAGAGAAAACCTCTTGTTACATAAAACAACATCAGATGAACCCCAAGATGGAAACCACGCATCAAACCCGGGCCTGCTGGTCCGAACCCCGCCAGCTACGCTTGACGACCGGAGCCGTCATGGACTCTCCTTTCCTGCGATTGTTCCTCCAAAACGGTTCTACACCCATCTGTTGAAACCGCTTCACCTCATAACTCTTCGTGGCTATCCAATTGCTGACGAACATGCCCATAACGACAAACACAATCCCCACGGTTGCGATAAGCGGTGCGATGATCGAGAACACCGTGAAACCATAACTGGCATTCTGGAAAGCATCGTCCGACTCCAGTCTCTCTACGCCCAAACCGACTTGCATCGCGGTCAATACGATGACCACGTAACCAAGGATCGTCGCTAGAGCGGCGAAGTTGTCACGCAGTAAGTCAGCGTAGACGGCGTGCCCGGCGACTTTCGAGTACCCACGGAAAATGAACCCCTTGCGAAATCGATATATCTTGTTTAGGCGGCTTAGGCGCAGCTCGCCATACCAATACCTGGGGTTGACGGACGAGTAGCAGTGGTTCTGTATTATTTCCCGCGCGAGCGTTTTCCAAACGTCCCACGTCACCTGTGCAGGTATCAACCCCTTCTCTAAGGCCATGCGAAAGTCGCTTTCGTACGCGACCAAGGCTGTATATGAGAAGAGGAAGCCCCGCGCACAGTCGGCGAGGTCGCGCTGGTGAATGATATGAGCAGCCCAGAAATCCGGGTCGAGGAGATATGAGGGGATGGGCTTGAGGAAGATGCGATTCTTCGACCACACAAGATGCAGTTCTGGGTTCTCGGAGATGGTGATCTCCCTCGAGATGAGAACTTGGTGATGCAGGGGTCTCGGCGGCATGGGGCGCCCACACATCCACAGCCAATCTTGGACATCGTCCAGTTTCTTAACAAGAAGCTCTCGCGCAAGGAATTCTGGTTCAAGCTGCGGAACGACAATATGGTCCTGTCTCGTGCGATGCGACGCCGGGAGCAAAGCCTGGAAATCCGATGCCCGATCCGCGTCGCGCGGCGAGTGAAGCGCGCGGATCGTAAAAGGGGGAGAAGGGGCATCCATCGTTAACTACTGAAGAGAGCTACGGAATACAGCAATGCTAAGTCTCTATGATCGTATGGTGCGCTTCAAAACCCCTTAAACAAAGGGAAAAGGTGGATGGAGTTGAAGACTTTTCAGACGTTTGCTCGTCGTATGACGGGCCTATGGCAATTAAGTATCATCACAAGGGGCTTTTGCGGCTGATAGAATAACAGGGGGTTGACGAAGTTCAGTATTAATGACAGGCATCACGACAGCCGCACTAGAGCCTGACGCAGATGGGCTAGCAGAGCGAAAACTAATAGCACTGTTAGGAATCGCGCCTAGCTACACTTATCAGATAACCTACCAAGCACCTCGGAGGTTGTCCGTCTTTCGGTTCTATTTGAGGGTCTTAAGTAGGTGATCACTTAAAGAGGATATTTGTCTGATACAGCCGACATACGATCAAGTGGCTGCGAGGTAGCTATAAATCGAATGCATGGTACCTAACAAGGTACATAGCTAATATGGTGAGAAAGCTAACTAAACACCCATTCCACACTAAAATATCATTTATGAGATGAGCTAATACAGCGAATACCAATAGCGCTGTTAGGAATCGAACCTAACTCACCACATACTAGTAGCTGGTTGTGGGGGTGGTCTGTGCACAGCACCTAATATTCAGGAATTCCAGCTGCAACTGTAATTAGTTCACCAACATCCTTACACCTCACAAATCCAACATGGTATATGAATATACAGCCAGCTGACAGGTAGCTGGACGCCCCGCACCTGTGGCTATATATAGAGGATATAACCTCTTACCTGTGATACCTCCTGCGTATCTGTTCAATATATGCATACTTATATTTATATAATGCAAGTTTTGTTTTCACCTATACAATCTATTTAGGTATACCTAGGTACATAGGCAGGTATTGGTACATTCTCACCGGAAAAGAGGCAAGGCGGGTTATCTATTTTATTAAACAAGGTGTCAAGTCATAATTGACAATGGCAAGGGAAAAGAAGACTATGTCCTCGGAGACTAGGCTAATAGACGGCAGAAAATTAGTCATTTGGATGATCTCAGCTCTCGCAATAGACAAGACACAATGCATAGCATTGACTAGAGCGACCAATTAGACTGGCATGATGGATAACGCGGAAGCAGACTTTGACTGTTTGCTTTTTGGCTCATGCCCATTCTATATCTGTACTGTCTGCATGTCATTTTGATTAAAGGAGGCAAAGAGAGAAAATAAGAGGTTCCGCTTTGTTTCTTATTTACATACCTGGTTTCGGTCGTCTTTAACAAAGACTGACATATTATGACAATGAGACCATTCTCCAACCTAATAAGACTTTCGAAGATGGGCTTCACGCATTACTAGTAGATAGCAGCAACTAACAGTTCAGTTTAAATTAATAGTCTAGGTGGTGGCGTCTAATTTCAAGTAAGAAAAAAAAAATTCAACGTTGTCGGTTCTACGAAATGGATAACCCCGGATCTCCTGGCTCGGATTCCTCAGATGGCTCAATCTTAACTTCTCTCCCTCCCTATACTCGGGACCGCCCGCCCCGCTATGCTGTGACCCCCCCGCCTGGTGCTGGGTCTCCTCCACCGCCTGCTAGGTCTCCTCCACCGCCTGCTGGGTCTCCTGCTGGGTTTCCTCCCCCGCCTGCTGGGTCTCCTGCTGGGTTTCCTCCCGCGCCTGCTGGGCTTCCTCCCCCGCCTGCTGGGCTTCCTCCCCTGCCTCCTTGGTTTCCTCCCCTGCCTCCTTGGTTTCCTCCCCCGCCTGCTGGGTTTCCTGCTGGGTTTCTTCCCGCGCTTGCTGGGCCTCCTCCCGCGCCTGCTGGGCCTCCTCCCGCGCCTGCTGGGCCTCCGCAGCTAATAGGCCTACCACTTCCTGGCCTATTCAATCCACCCGCGAACGTCTCAGATCAGAATGGCCAGTCTCCCTATGCTCGCGTAGGAGAGGATGCTGCGAGGGAAGCTCGGAGGGAAGCTCGAAGAATTCGACGATGTTTCGAAGCCAGCGGCGGCTTTCTCCGCCGTTTCACCTTCGAGGGTGTTTTGGGCAGCGGCGCGGGCGGTGTAGTTTGCAAAATCAAGTTACGGGGTTCCTTTTTCTCATCTCGCCCATCGCAGAGATACGCAATCAAAAGGGCTTACTCGGAGAACGGGGAAGTAGCCATTAGAAACGAAATTCGAGCACTGAGAGTAAGCTAAATAATTAAACAAACCGATATCGTATATGAAGATGTGTCGCACATCAATACGGTGGGGCAATCCTTTAAGTTGCTGTAGCTTACAGTATCAATCTAGAAACTCCGAGGGGCTTTGCATATCGTCCAACCTTTTCGCCTTCGAAGTAGCATTAGGGACCCCCTTGCCGCTGCCAGAGGCCGTACGGTGATGATGGAACTCCTTGAGAACGGTTCTCTTGGGGACTTTATTACCAGATGTCAGGCATGGGGCCGACCGCTGCCAAATCGGTTGCTTCTTAGGTTGTTTATGTGCCGTGAGTGAAAGAAATGCGCGTGTAGGCGCTCATGACTCGACGGGAAAGCTGATAAACTTGCAGTTATACGGACCTGTATAGCTATGGCTTGGCCCCCAAGGAAACCGAGAGGAGCTACGCCCAGAACAGAGCATATTCGAGGCAACGATGCAGAGATGTCTCAGCTTCGACATGGGGACAGTGAGTGGCACCGATTCATAGCCCTATCTGTCCCGTTATATGAGAGGGAGTCCATACTGTGGGGATATCTGCATTGGAAACCCCTTGGGACTTTCCTAAGGGCTCCCGATTGTTCTCCAAACTGCCTGAAGGGACATATACTAACTCTTGATGCTATAGTGCATGTTGGCAACCGTAAGCCTTTCTGTTCAAAAAGAAAAGATTTTTGTGGTTTACCATTCGAGGCAAACCCATCTCCCCGGGCTGTAGGTTGAAGATGAACTTGTGACTAATACCGCTATTCTTCCTGCATAGTGCTATTCGGTAATCTGGACGAGGAAGAGCATTATTTAATACCTGTCTTAAAGCTTATTGATTTCGACCGCGCTTATGACTTTCCTGATCCTGAGAAGTACGCCGATCTCGCTCACTCTGGGTCAATATATCCATGTTAACAAGATTGCTCTAGTGAAAACTTAGGAGTCAAATGGAACCTCTTCGATATCGGACTGGTCAGTGCAGTTTATATTGAGGTAGTCGACGATCAGTTGATTAGGCGAGTTGCTAACTGGTAGAATGCATATGATACAGATAATGCGGACACTGATCACAGGCGATAGGAGGCGTGACCCTCCAGTATCACCTGTGTTCGTACGCGTCGAAGGACAAGAGATATTTATGCACTCCGCGGGTGCAGACCTCGCTAACCCTAATTAGTGAGTACTATATGAACTCACATATTCTCCTGACTGTCTTGAGTCAAGGGCAAAAGTCCGGTGATGGAAATATCCATGACTCTTTCGAAGCAAGCCTTAACAGAACTCTAGATTATCGGCTCATTTGCTTTAAAAGAGAAAACACTAACTCCAGATGTTGCAGTCCAGATCTCGATGATGACATACGAAGAATGGTCATCATGTGCCTAGCTGTCGATCCAAACCAAAGACCTCAGTTAGGAAGGTTGCACAATAGAATCAGGGACTGGATCAGAGAAAGGGGCAGTGGTTATTATGCGAACTTCCCTCGGGGAAGACGGCATGAGAGGGAGTCAAACTTGAAGGATATTGTTCAACGCCTTATATTTGATGCTCCTCATTAGGGGGAAGCTGCCTACTTCGAATCCAACCTCAAGAGCCTTAACTACTGCCCAAGGCCACCACAAACCCATATCTGATGCTGGACGGTGCATGCTACCTTTGGAGGAAAGACTAATGGAATATAGCAAGCTCGCCGCATCGGTCAACGGGAGCTCTTTATGTCTGACGACACTGTCACTTTTCTTCCGCAAAATCTTCAATCGGCGGTGACTCCAAGTAGTTCTGCTGCAGGCTACCCACAATGCGAGACTCACAACTATCCGTGTTGTTTTATCGCAAACGCCTGCTGTAACGCAAGGAATAAGCGCTAGACGATCGATCAACAATCGATAACTCCTTGAATTACACAAGAGCAATTGAATACCTAGTTCGCTCCGTCCACGTTGCCCCTGCCGGATAATTCTTTCTGGGGGCTCTATTTACCTAAATACTATATATTAACCTAGCATGATGACCTGATCTCAAACTGCCAGATAGTTCGTGCAATGCACATACCTTGAATTGACAAGATGGAAATTTGGGAGCTGGAAGCGGCTGGTTTGGAGGAAGAGATGGAGAATTTGAACTCTCTGGGGATAAGAACCCCCGAGGAAAGACAGATATCTACCTTGAGTGAGCTATTAAACGTCAAGTTACCCGGATTTATTATCTTTATCTGGTTTAAAAAATCGATTATAAATATAAAGTAATATATCATAAGCTTAATTATAATATAAATTTAATATTTTACTTATATAAGAGACTGGAGTTGGGGCGCCAGAGTTGGGCTGGATCGTTCCTATGGCGCGGATAAGGTCTTTCTGAGATCTCTCTTTTTATCACATCAGGGGGAGACTATGCAGGTACCTAAGAGCCAGCTGAACCGTCACTAGGCAGCTTTAGTAAGTAAGATCCATTCACAATGCAACCCTATCCACATAATTAGAGAATAGAAAGGCCCTTAAATCTCACTAAAGTCAGCCGCACACGGGAATGAAACCGACCTGGGCAGGCCTGGGGCGATGTCGCCATGGATTTGAAAGCTCGTAGCCGAGTTCACTAATAACAAGGATTGGGGGCCGTCCAGCTAGTAGGTAATACGACTACCTAAAATAGATGTCATACGACTACAAGTATGGCACCAACATATAATTCCGGGGTGCCCGTCGAGGACTTTTTTGTTCCAACGTCGAACTCTGTTGAGAGGCATCGTCTTGCAGTTGCGTCGCCGCAATGTCTTTGCAACGCTCTGCGACGCGGAAGGCCGCCTCAGGGCCTGCGAAACGAAAGAAGGATTACGACGTTGTGCAGCAGGGGATCAAAGAGCTCTACCCGCTCGATAAGCCAAATATTATACCGGATATCGAGTAGGTCTTGAAGTTGAGTACTCTGTATGGTCTTGTTGAGTTGATAATTATTAGCATCGTTTTCGTGCCCGGTCTCGGTGCTCATCCGGAAGATAGCTGGAAGTCCGAGACGACGAAGTTCAATTGGACAACCGAAGGGTTGGTGAGAGATTTCCCAAGGGCTCGGATTTTGCTGTACATGTATGAATCGGCATGGACTGGTGCCTTGAAAGTGAAGCAGTTCATGAGCAACGTTGCTATGACTCTGCTCAATGGGTTGAGAAGTAAGAGAGAGGTGAGTAGATCACGTAGAACTCTTTGCAATTCAATTTACTGATCTGAAGTTGCTAGGGGTGCCAGAGGCGGCCGATCGTCTTCATCGGCCACAGTATGGGCGGTTTGGTTATCGCGAAAGCAATTACCATTGCTGATTCTCGAAGAGACAAATTCCCCATCATGTTTGAAGCCATCGCAGCGGCCATCTTCTTCGGGACGCCTTTCAATGGTGCACCTATAGCTTCTGCGGCAGCCATGTATGCCTACTTCGCCGAAAAGGCTGGCGCAGCTTCATCCTCTAAGCTGCTTGACCTGATGAGGCCTGGAGACGAGGGGCTTCGAGAATTGAAGCACGAGTTCATGCGGCTGGCTGGAAAGCTGAGCCCGAAGATTGACCTGCTCTGCTTTTATGAAGAACAGGACACCGACTTCTCGAAGATGGTAGGATTGCCCGCTCTATTCGGGTTGTCCAGGCTTGCAATCCCCAAGCAATACGCAGAATTCGTTAGCCGGGATTCAGCAACGTTGCCTGGCGTTGAGGAACAGGGTTTGGCATGTAACCACCGCAACCTCGTCAAATTCGAAGGACCAAAGGATGATCGATGGACTCAATTTGTCAAAGATCCGCTGAAGAGAATAATTCATGGTGCTCAATTGGCGGTCAAAAATCGACTGAATCTAGTGCGCGATGTGTGAGTAGAATCTAGCATCACCGCCACCCTTCTTCTGTCCTGTTTTGGAAAGAAACATTTCCCATGGAGGGATATACGAGAGTCAAGAGCTCTCGAGACAAGCCCCAGAGCATCGAAATCCCAATACTTCACCACACTTTTCAAAAAAGAGCAAATACTGACTCAATACTGTAGTGATCGATCGATGATAAACGGTATTATGGAGGCATTGGATAGTGCTCAAGTGCAGAAAAAGCGCAAAGCACTGGCACAGATATTTTCGCTCTCTTCCTGGATAACTAAAGAAGCAGAATATATCCAATGGCTTGGTGAGACTGAAAACAAAGATGAACCCCACGAGAGTCGTGCTGGAGATTGCGTATGGATTCGAGGCCCAGAGGGAAGAGGAAAAACCAGTGCATCCCTGACAGCTATCGAGGAAATCGAGAACATAATCAGGACCAGCGAGGAGAAGAATGCAGGCCAGGGGCCTATTCTCTTGGCATATTTCTTCTGCGATTCTACTCCAGATTACTGTTCGGCCGAAGACCTGCTGAAAAGCCTTGTCGCCCAGTTGATCAACCAACAGGAGACACTCGCCCCCTATGCGAAGTCTTTTGCTAAGAAAAAGGGCGAAACTAAATCGCAAGCACAAGTGACTGTGGAAAATCTTTGGCAAACGCTTCAGGATATGTTTACCGACGAATTCATCGGGAGAAAGGTCATTATTGTCCTGAATAACCTACACGCGCTACCTGAAGACTCAGATTCCACTATCAAGTTGATGAAATATATGAATGCCGAGCTTCAGACCATGAGCAGTGTAGATGCGAAGCGAGTTCCTACAAGATGGATGATCACCAGTCGGGAAGCCCATAACATCGGAGAAGCACTCAAAGTCGATGGCGTCCGCCTTGTTGATCTTGAGGATGAGAAATACGGAAACCAGGTTCAGATGGCATTACGAAAACGCGCCAAAGAGATGGTCTCCTCACTTGAGGAGAAGAAGAACTACAATAAAGCGCTTTCGTATTTCGCCAGTAGTCTCATCGGGAAGCGGGCGCAGAACACGCAATGGATCGATATCACCT
>JAJJKD010000306.1:0-19722 GCA_022376535.1 Xylariaceae sp. FL0662B | reverse complement strand
CATTAAAGCTAAAATAAAAATAATAACCTAATAAATAAGTTTAATGGGTATTAATTTAAATATAATATTAATTATTTTATTATTTATAGCTTAATATTAAATTAGCTATATATAAATAAAATAATAATATTAATTAAACGCTTTTTTTTAATACCGCTAATTTTTTAAATAATCCGGTATTATTTTTTTATAGTTTTAAAGCCGGTATAAAAACAGAATATAGCGGCAATAAAATCTTTTTAAAAAATTTAAAAAATTAATAAATAGTTAATTTATTTATATTTTATATAAGGTTTTTTTATATATTAAAAACGGAAATATAATACGGTTTTATTTAATTAAAATAAATAAATACTATAATAATATTACTTTCTATATTAGCTACCGGTTAAAAGTTAATTTATTAATATTTAATTAATATATTATTAATATAATACTATTAAAATACTATATTTAGGTATATTTTTTATATTAATATTTATAAAATATATATTTAATTAACGTTAAAAAGGTAAAAATATAATATATTAAAAACTATTTATAAATAAAAATAAAAAAGTTCTTTAATATATACCGAAAATAAATTATATAAACCGGTTTATTTAAAATTAGTACGGTAAAATTTTTATAGGCGTAAAAAAATATAGCAAAAACGGCGTAATAATAACGAAAAGCCGGGAATTATTTATTCTTAAAAAAATAATTTAATAAAACCAAAAAGTATAAATAAAAAAACGAAAAAGTAATATAATAATAATAATAAAATGCCTAAAGAAAAAAAAGAAAAAAAAGGAATTATAAATTAAAAAAAGGTATTAATATAAAGTATATATTATAATTTAATAGCGGGACGCGTATATTACGGTTATAAAATAACCCCGAGGTAACCGGAAAATAACCGGATTTACTTACTAATTATTAATTATAAAATTATCAGACCTACCTTATTAATCGGTACCCGAAACGGCCGCCTTTTAAAAAAAGGGATAATTATTATACTATAATAATACCCTTATTAATAAGGTACGCTAGTACTTTATTACTTTTATAATATATATATAATATATACGTATTAAAAACTCTTTTCTCCTTTCTTTTTTAAGAGTTAGTTTTATAATATATATAATTACCACCTAGCTTAACTAAATTTAACATAAAGGGTATTCCGAAAGATAATATTAATAAAGGTAACGGGTATAAATTAGGTATAATTACTTAAATACGCCGGTATATATTTAAATAACTAATCCGATAAATAAATAAAGTTATTATTATTTATATTAAAAGCTAAACCGATAGGATAAAGATAAAAATTTCGCCGTTTATTTAACCGAGGTTAATATTAAAAAATTAAATATAATACTTTAAAAGGAACTAACTAATTAACTATAAGGGATCTTTATTATTATATAACGGTATTAATATATAATAACGGCTAAATAATAATTATAATTATAATAAAATAATAAAAATGAAAAGGAGGAAAAGGTTTAGGTATATATGGCTATATATATGTAATAAAACCTCTACTTATTCTTTATTTTATTTAATTGCTATTTATACATAACTATAGGGTTATAGCAGTAAATAAAGTACGCTAAAACCACTATTATAACAATTATATAACTTATAAAACTTAAATAATAATAACTTAAACCCCTATTATTATTACTTATATTTTTTACTTTTTAATATAATAATAATAAATCATAACTTATAAATTATAGTATTTCATTATAACCTTAATACGTACTTATTAAAGCCTATTTAATAATTAAATTAAATTTAAACTAAATTATTATAAATTAATTATAATAGTTTAATAATATTTTATATTATAAAAAATACTTTATTTATACGTTTTTAATAAATTTAATAAAAAATAAAATATATATATATATAAATAATATATTAATAAAAATAAAAAATAAAAAGAAATCTCCACCTTATAGCTTTTTAAAAAAAAACTGCGTGCTTATTTAATCTATTAATATTATCTATATAACTTAATGTGGTCCGTGCACGGTAATTTATATACATCTTTATATAATAATGTATTAAGTATATATTTATATATAAATTATAATAATAAGCCTTTATAATAATTAACCCATTTTATTATAATTTATTATATTATAATATATATTTATTTCGAAATTATTTAAATAAAATAACCGGTATATTTATATTATTTATTAATACATAGTTTAATATTTTATTTATTTAATATAATTAATATTATTTATTTATTTTAAAATAAGCATATAAAATTATAAATCTTTACTTAATAAATAATATAATAAAAAATCATGTTTAAAAAGAAAATACTAAGTTTTTATTTATCTATTTAACGTTTTTTTTTTTTAAAAGAGAATATGTCTATAAATTAGGAATGTTACGCATAGGTATATCCCATAAGCTAAAACATGTATTAATAGCCTACGTGTAGGTGTCAGCTTACATGGCTGTCTGAGATTTTACGACGTACTAATGTTTCGGTGATGCTCAGCCCGTAGGACATCACTTCATCATCTTTAGGGCTGAATATGAAAGTGCCATTTCTCCACTCAGTTATTATATTATAACATTTCTCCTATTTCTCAGCATGGCATAAGCGAATCGGGCGATCTCGTGCATTATGGGATCGGAGACATTTCTCTTCATTTGTCTCCTTCTAGTTTATAATATTACTAGACTGGTTAGGAAAACGCACAATACTCAGCATCATAGGTAAATTGCAGAAACTTAGTCATGAGCCAATTCAATGTCAACACATTTGCCTTGACTATATAGTTATTAAATCGGAGTTTATAGTATCAAAATAGTGCCTATTTAGTCCCTCGCTGCTATTCGTCCTTCGGTTAGGCATCTGTCAGTGTCTCATTATTAACAGCGTCGAACTCCTATTCTTAGGCGAGAATGAATTCCACTCGTGCAGTCAACGGTTTACAGTCTGTTGTAGTCCTTTCTATCCCGTACAGTTGTGATAATAATAGGAGGGTAAATTCGGTGGCTTAGGCTCAGCCGTGTGTTACCTTCTTTTGGCGGCAAGATACTGCGATATTTTGTTATTCCTCCTCGGTGAGGCCAGCTAGAGAAAGTCCGTTACCGCCGAGCTGGCCAGTCTGCTGAACTTTTTAGGGGGTATGGTAAAGATTGAAATGCAGAAATGACCGGTAGGACTCGGTAACTTGTATCATGTGTTGAAGTGATAGTAGGAAGAGTTTGATGATTGGCTTCCGCTTAGCCTATGTCTTTACCGCGATATTGTCGTTTCCTATTTATATCCCCTTTCTTCCATATGTCAAAATTTTCTGCTCAATTCATTCATCTCAACAAACCTGAGCCTCTCAAGTATATATCATATCTCAAGATCCTCTGTGCCTTTGTTGAAGATCACCTACAGCCCCAGCCAGCAGCCACGCAACTCCTGACACAATGCACCTTTCAGTTACTTTGCCCGCGCTTCTAGCCAGCTCTAGTGTTGTCTATGCTTGCTCAATTACCGACGGTGTCAAAATGACCTTCTACGGAAGCCCAGACAATGATCCTCCGGGTTCAATTACCGTCGCCCATAACTGTGGAGGTCGAAACAATAAAGCAGGCGGAACAGGCACCTATGCAGACCCTGTGACTTTTGCCAGCGCTGGGAGCGAGTACAAGGTCTGTGAGACGATCTACTCGCCCTACCTGAAGAAATACTTGCGCATGGAAGATGATTGCGCAGGGTGCAGTGAGTTTTAAGACGATACAGAGAACACAGAACTATGCTAAACCCTGAGTTCCTTAGCCGGAAAGCAGATCGACGTCTTTACCGGCAATGCGGATAATGGTGGTGACAAGCAGATTCAGTGCGAAGATGCCCTCACCCCAGATGCAACTCAAGGGGTGATTAGGAGCCCGGGACAGAACCTGGATGTGGACAGTAATTATCCCTTCCCCCCTTGTGTATTTGACTAAGCTCCTGACTCGATTTGCAGCAACGGCGCTCTTTAAATCTGGCATTTGCAACACCCAGCATGTGTATGTCAACAACAACCCCAAAGACTACTGTTAAGTCATTACTTCCCCTTAGCAATGTTCTTCTATAAAGATAGATTTTTTGGTAAGTTATAAGATTCTTATGAACGGACCCCACAAGGAAAAACTAATATTCGATTCTAAGTTGTGTTGGTGATGTTCCAACGAGTCTACTAAGGAATAGACGCGTATTGAGGACTTATACTTATACAACTGTACATATTACGCTTCCATTCTTTGAACTGTCGGTAGAAATATTCAACTTGAAAATAGGGGCTTCAACTCCTGAGAAATATATATATGCGTATTATACTACCAATAAATGCATAACATGGAATATAATATCGAATTAGGTCATAGGTAAGATAGTAGTATTGCATTAATTCTATAGTGTAAGTTCGATGTGATGTCTTTATTCCAACGCGATATCCACTCCATAATAGGTTAATTCATCTCTCAATCTAGGCATTTGATAGCTCCATTCCGTATTGGATCCTAAAGTCATATCAGCTTTCGGTAGAGCTTTGCTACCGTATAATTGCGTGAGCACAGTCCCTAGATCACCGGCCTAAGAGAAATGTTTGATATAGTATAATTATCAAGGCGTAACGATGAGTAATTGCCAAGTGCCTAAATTTTAGAATGACAGCCAGAGTATTGTACAAGTAACGCTTAATATATCATCAATATAAGAACAACAGCATTCTTCACTATCTATGTATTATCGAAACAAGTGCTTCTGACATCATGATGCACATTGATGGAGCTGAGAATCATTAGTTAGCTAACGCCTACTCCCATGAGTGCGTAGCATAGACTTACACCGCAGACTTGGACGGAATCTTTCACGCCGCAGTTAGTCGGCCAGTCAGCCGGGCAGTCAACAGCAGCATCGCTGTGTTTTCCCTAAAATTGAGTCAGCAAATACACAACAATCGTTGATGGGAAAGCGAAAGATTATTGGAGGTCACTTACAACTGCCGGAGGGTTCCTTGAGTATTGGTACCAGCCCTGTGGAATATCCTGTTGTACATTGAAGAGTCAGCAATCACTCTGTTAAATCGTTCTTAAGAGGCTCAGGGCGTTACGAGTATAACCAGGCGTATAGTAAGCTATATGTCTTCGGATTCATATATTCGAAGTAAATGTCTTCTAGAACCGAACAATGAACGGATAAAGGAAAGACTCTGAATACTAACCTGGGCTGCGGATGTGGCTACAAGACCAGCGGCCAGAGTGAAGATGTAGAAGAACTGCATATTGAATGGCCTGCCTATGAAGAGATTGTTTGGGTTGGAAGTTCGGATGGGGCAATGCTTTATTTTGGGATAAAAATTAATGGAGTTTGATTCGCTTTAAGTAGGCAGAGAGCTCTGGAAATAATGGAATTTAAGGCTTGTTCCGTAGGGAAGGTGATATTTGGCAATCCGCGACTCATCCCACAGGATGATTCCTGGATTTATTATTGTTTCATTTAAAATACTTAAATTCAATCGGCGCTTAGCCATTACAGGATTAAGTATCCTAGATCTTCAACTAGATAGAAACGTCACAGGCCTATTATGTAAAACGTCTCGTACGTAAATACCCACATTCAGGATTCGATTTCTGCGAAGTGTAATTAAGCATTGACGATCCTTAGTTCACGGGGTTCTACTAATAATAGTAACGGTATTCAAGCACCGAGCAGTTCTTAGACGAGAGTAACAGAATAACGTAAAGTTTATACGATACCACTTACTAACTTTTTAACATATATACATATACCATCACTAGCCCTCTCAAATCTCTCGGCTAATCTTATCCCACTTATAGCCCCCTTTTAGATCCGAAGTTATCTTTCACGAAAAGCCCATTATCAGTAAAGCCGTGGAGTATATATCTGAGTAATGTGGTTCTATTAATTCTGCTATGACAGACTCGCCGAGACGTATGGCTCAATTCTCGGCCCCTGCTATTTGGGGAAGTGGGAGCTTGATGCTACACTCCCCGCGAATCCAGCTGCAGAATTCCACAGGCACGAGAGAGTCTAAACCGTGGCGGAAAGCGGAGCGCTGTACGCAGTCTCGAGTTAGCAAGTACCTCTTTTCAAACAATTTCGGGAGCTCCCGGTCGTGTCTCAACGGCTCCAATCCTGGAAGCATTCTATGCGAACGCGGGCAGATAGAGCCCCTGGGACAAGCTAAGACAGGAATGGAAGGACTCTGAGATACGTACCCCGGTTCTACCTCGTCCCTTTCTATCGTCGTGGTCGAGGAAACCTTGCCCATGAGATCATCCAATATAGACCTAGGAAAGGGTCACAGTTATTGGCACCTCGCGGTTGATTTGAGCACTTGCCGGGATCATGACCGGCGCCATTGCTCTCGGGGCTGCGTCGCTGAGCTTGGATGAAGTACACGAGGGTCACGGTGTGGAAGTGTTGCCAGGGCAGCGTAAAATTGTCATCCCCTTATACGAGGATAAACGAAAGGCCCTTACCATCGTCGTTCGGCACGGAAGAAGGCCCGATAATGGAACTCTTGACGAGGTAACGGATGTTGGCTTCAGTCAGGGTACCGCCTAGCGATGGCTTCAGATTTCCGGTTAACCCATTAGCAACCACATAACCGACGCCCAACACCACCGGCAAAGCGACGGACGCTACTGAGAGGCCGCGGGGGTTCCGATAACCTGCGAAGGCGTCCAAAAAGGTCCTGGGCGAGATTTATCTCCATGTGGTCTTTTACGTCCTAGCGCTCTCGATACTCACCGATGCACTAGCATCGATTGATTACCCGGAGATCCAATTGAGCATGACACGATGCACGGTCAACGTTCACGAACCAATCTCAGTGACAGCTTTGGAGGTTTTCTTAGGTGATGCACGATAATAGACAGGTTGCTTAACTTGCTTTTCAAGGTCTCCATGGCTGAGTGCAAAGCGGGCGTTAGAATATCAAGAGTGAAATTGAGGCTAGTTAAACAAACTGCAGCACAACCCGCTCATTTCTCAGGGGAAATATCAGCATGAATGATCTGGCCGCCATACCTCTTGCCCTTGATGGTCTTGCCTCCCGTCGACACATAAATCGACTTGGAATCCTGTGCCAATAACACTGACGTGGGTTCCCTGAATGTGAGGTCTGTCTGAGTTCTAGCGATGGTGGTCTGCTTGCCGTCTGGGGTGATCTTGACCACTGATGAAGGATGTAATGCGACGTAGGCATTGCCGCAACTGTCTAGGGCGAAATCGTCGTACGCATGTGATATCCTATCGTCGCCCTCAAGGCTTCCTATGATCTCAATATCCCCGATCTTGTTACCGTCATCATCGATGGGAAAACGTGCAAACGTACCCTGCGCTGAGTTGGTGAAATAGAGGTAGGAATTCCGAACCCTGAGGCCGTTGATGCCTAGTGCATGGGTTGGGTTGTCTTCGCTCGGGCCCAGGCTAGCGTCAGTGAGAGCGACGCTGACCTCCCTGGTGGACGTATCAACGCGGAGGATGCGACCGCCCAGCGAGTCAGCACTCAATATTATTTGTGGTTTGTTGGTGAGCGCTGCCATGCCATTCATCATGCGGGTGCCCGGGACAGGGATGCTATCAACCACGACAGCTGAGCTGGACTGAGTGGAAAGCGACACAACATACACTTTCATAGAGCCCTCTTAAAAGCTGAATGACGTATGTATACCGCCGCTGATTGCATACTTGTTGCTGCCAAGTGAAGCGATACCAGACAGCCCCGTGCTGCCCTCTAGATTGACCAGATTCTCAACTGCTGGGTTGGTGGTTTCGGGTTTCAGCATATAAAGACTGCCTGACCCAAACGTTGTGAGAAGAAGACGGCCATTTGGAAGCATGGTGAGATTTTCGATGAAGGTGTTGTTGAACTCGAAAATACGTGTTGACGGAGCACCAGCAAGGGCACCTCCGGCTTGTAGGTATTTTGCCATGGAGATGAATAGGTGAGCTACCAGTTGTGGTAGTCGTTGCATTTCCACTTGAAGGGTGGAAGAAGAAGTAGATCCGCGAACAAAGACGTCAATGAGAAGTCCTGGATCATCTGTTTGACTAAGCGACCTCGTCTTGTGGCTTGCCTGTTGCAGTGCGTCGGTACTATAGGTAATGCAAGGGGGTATGAGTAGTTCCATGTATTAAACCAACTGCGCGCAAGGGGTATGTGTACGGTAGTCTGTTCGATGCGGTAACGGGTATGATTGAGCAGGCTATTATACGCTTCACGGTACCGTAGCGTGTAGGATACATAGCCAGCGCTATTGCCACTCGAACGTCTACATGGAGTTTACGTCAGTTTCGTTCGACCTGTGCGCTGGGAATACATTCTCAAACCTGACAACATACGGAGCCCGTTACCATCGAAGCATCACCAGTTCAGAATTTCAGCCGATATGTTTCACATGAGGACTATTTCAACAACCCCGATGTCTTCGTTCAAGATGTCGACTTTTGTAACGTTACAATGACATACACACATCCAGGGCAGGAAGACCTTATAACCGTCGAAGCATGGCCCCCTTTGCTATGGAACAAGCGGTTGCAGACTGTGGGCGGGAGAGGGTGGACAGCCGGTCGGAGTACGCTGTCTGACCCTGAAATGTCGGGTGCGATCGGAACCGGTTGGTACGTATAAACTGACGCCGACTCAACATTCATTCCCAGGGCTTGACTAATTTGGGGACAGTACGTTCAGATCCTTCTACTTGTTTCCCCTTCCCTTTACCTCATCGTTAACATCGGTGCCTTCGTATTGTTCCAATAACTCGTTGATATCAGGACAGAGGAACCGCTTCGGCCATGCAGATCGATATTGCCAGCTCCATTTTCGATTACTCGTGATGACAGGGAAAGGTCAACGCCGCCAGTTCCTCCAGTGATGAGGTATGGTGCATTGGGACACAACAGAGGACCCGATTGAAGCTTGCGCAGACCCAACGCAATTTAAGATAGAAAGCGTAGTCACCGAGAGAATGGGCACAATAGTCTTCCTCTGAATCAGATCGGCAACCTACGTCATGCACTCTGTTAACTCTTGTGACCGGTGATCGAGAAATTTGCGCAGATAGAAGTCACATTGCGATCGAAGGGCCTCATTTTAAAGTAGCTGTCACGAGACAGGTCCTTTTTTTCCGATTTCTAATAACCGGTCGAAGTTTGCGATCAACGTCCAGGTCTCTTGCAAGAGGTTGCCGCTTAAGGAGTTAACAATCACGTCGAACCCCTTATTATTTGTTGCGCACAGAATGTCATATCGGAACTCAAGAGTACCACCAGAAAATATCTACGCCTTCAGGATACCGAACGTCTCGGGCAGGAACTCCCGTTTAGTTTAGTCGGCGAGTCAGCAGTAGCGAAGATTCGAGCTCCTACGTGTTGTGAAAATATCATGCATTCTTGGCCCACTGCACCAGACCCAGCGTGGATGAGGATACTTTCCTTCTCTGCGCCGTCCAGTGTGCACAAGTGCCATGACCGTGATAGAATAGGCGACAGTAATAGTTGCAGCGTCCATGCTGCTGACACCGCCGGGAATCTTGCGCACCTGGGAAGAAGATATGCGAACGTACGTGGCAAACTGCCTCCCCCAAGTGCCTCGTAGAAGACGCGATCTCCTGGCTCCAACCCCGCCACACAAGAACCCTTCCGGACGGCAACACCAGCCCCTTTATAGCTAGGAGGAGTGTAAAGGATGGAACTAAGGCAAGAGAGGTCGCGGAAATGTACGCCTGCTGCCTCTACCTTGATCAAGATCTCATCGTTAACCATTTCTTGGGTTAGTACGTCGGCCTGTGGAAATAGATAGAGTCTGGACTGCCTGCAGCGTCTACCATCATCTCAAATGGCTCATTGCCTTGTCAGACCTTTTGCACCTTTCGCATGGGGATTCCTGCCTCGTAGAAAAACGCCTCTTTCGCTGTGGTCGGAGGTCGAAAGGGAGATAAATGATCATGGTCACTCATTCGACAAGATTGTTGGTTACGGAGCTACTCGGGTAGTGATAAAGAAGCAGATTTATACATTAAACAGTAAATCGATGCTAACAGGTGACCCAAAGTCAATGGCCAAATTGATCTCGTAACGCCCGTCATGAAAATCCCCCACCCGAAACTCCACATCATGCCAACAGAATATCAGCCCAGGGTCCTACGTATCCATCTATGATTTCCCATTTTTCAGCCTGTCTCTAGCAAGAATATTGGACAAAGAGCCCATTCTTGTCATCCTGCTCCAGGTAGACATGGCCGTCGTCAGTCCCCTCAGCCTTTGCAAGCTTCAAGTACATCTCCGTGCCGCAGGTGAGTGGGCCATTCATGTGGTCGGAAGCACCCTGCGACTTATCCCATTCCGTAAAGTCGGGCGTTGTCTTGGGCGCGGCCGGGTCCTCGAAGGGCGCCACGCTGGTGGAAGACACGGGCTCGCCGTCGGCAGGGAACCCCGTCAGTTGGCTCACGGTAATCAGCCCATCGCCAGTGACGGTGAAGTTGCGGTTCGCCGCGTCGGCCTGTGACCAACCCAGAGTACAGTACTTGGCGCCTTCGGGGATGCCTTTGAAGACCGCGACCTGTTCGAGAGGCGCGACGTCCTTGCCGGCTTGAACTTCCAGGTGAGAAACGGAGGGTCCGGCAAGTTCCGGCTGGGACGGGTGCAAGTTGTACATGGTAGGTTTATTGACCTTGGCCTTAGCCGTGCCGGTTGGACAGGCCGCCGTAGAGGAGGGCGTGGTGCTGGTTTTCGATGGGAGAGCACACGGGTCTTTGCTATAACAGCCCTTGTAGCCGTTAGCGCATGTATACCATTGCTCGCCTGCTGGGCAATCTGTCCAGCGTGATGCTAACTTGGTCGCATCAGTGTGTATGGGGTTGGCGAAGGTGACTGCTGCGAGGCAGACCAGGGAAGTGATAGTTTTCGTAGTTGACAACATATCGACTAGATTAGCTATGATAGCAATAATGTCGAGTCCGGAATCAGTCCTTTCGCGAAAATATTATGAGAGAAAAAGTGGCGGTAGTAAATAAAGCAAAGTAGGAAGAGTGTAATGAGGTAGCCTTAAATGAAGATCTACAGTAATCATGATGATGGATGTTTCCGCATCGCCTGTTATTCACAGACCTTATATATGCGTGTTCCTACTCATCAGTACATCTTGAGATGAGGCTGTGGAGCATGCTGCTCAGCTTGTAGTTTGGGGGATGCAAACTGCGCGCAGCCGACAGCAAAGCATGGCTGAGTCACTGAGTATAACTGCAGGAAGGCCCCGGTTAAAGATAGCACTTAACGTGTCAATAAAGAACTTCGAAGTGTTCTTCAGTCTAGCGCCGGAAAAACTAACTCAAGGCTCCAATCTGTTCCCCAATACGAATAGTAGAATACCGGGAACAATGTCGTGTGGCTGTGTCGCGCATATCGAAGACAATATTGGGAGCGGGTCATAACAGCAACACATCGGTGCCAAGTCCTTGGCATATACTATTTAAAAACTCGACTATCTCTTATCCAGTCTTAGTACTCCATATCAAAATCCTACTATAGAGGTGCATATAGTACTACCTATGGCTACTTCCATAGATAGTTCTATGAATTAATCGAAAAGATTACCGTGCCGCCTTAGCCATAGACCCTTGCCGCGAATCGACACGACGCCAAATAGAGCGTGGAGGGTATCAAGTAAGATAGGTATCACTCTTGATACTATCCGCACATGAGCCGGTCGAGCTAGGTATAGCTCGTGTTAACATCGAAGGAGTGACGCACTTACCCGTCCGCTGACTAGCCAACACGAGACTACAAAGACGTAATGATGTTATCTTCAAAAGCGAGCCAGGCTTCTGCGGCCGACATGGAATCTGAAAAGCGCCATTATAATATTTCCTGGATTCCTCAGAGGAGAAAAGAGTGAGCCGTTTGAAGAAAGGACTTTTGAAACTGTATCGCCAGAATATATACACATGTATATACGTGTTGTGTGTGTGTGTGTGTGTGTGTGTGTGTGAATCTCCGCGGAGACAATAACAATTACTGGGGACCTCAATGGCTCTAATCACTAATGAAGTGTGATTCAAGCTATCTGAGAGGTCTGTATCTGTAGTTGTTGTTGATGGTGGTGAGAGGGATCAGGTGTGAGGTGTTGTACGTGGTGTTATCTAAGATGTGTGGTGTGCTTAGTCAGCTACCCTACCATGACGGTGAGTGAGTGTGTGTGTGTGAATCATGTCCCCTGTGTAGTCAATATGGGACGAAGTTATGAGAAGCGCAGTGCTTGGTGAATTAAGTGCAAGGTGAAGCTAAGAGAGGCAGAGCCTCCTTTATGACGCAGGGCCGTTATATTTAGTAGTGGGCCTCAGCCCTACAGCCCTATCTCAACATGTGTATCCTGGCTAAATTCGAGCTTTGTTGATTACTCCAAGTTCATCTCAATAGCCGCTAGAGTCAAAATTGTGTTATCAATTGTATAGTACTAACATTGAAAGGAACTCATTAGCTCCATGGGTTTGGCACGAGACTTCTAGTTAAAGGTCTCTATTCTTGACTCCATTTTCAATTTTTTAGATAGCACGATATTAATGCGCAAGACCCCTTGCTGGGAATACCCTGATACATTTTCCCGTCACTGTTCGTGGTCAAAAGCATCGGTGCGATGCTATTCTGATTATGTTTCACTCTATTTAATAGAGGTGCCTTGCTAACTTCTGTGTTCTTACTGTGTATTACTACTTTGTGTGACAGAACCCCGAGCTATCCCCTGACGTGGAGCAGTAAATTTGGATATTCTTTTTTGCAAACCCTCTAACTTATATGTGCCGAGCGGATTTTTTGTGTTTCTATGATTTCTTTTTGTTAGTATTTCACATCAGTTACCTACAATGTTTATTTAAAGGAAGAGTTTATCTTACTGTTCCGCGGTAGAGGGTAGCTCGTAGTCTTGCCACTCACGCTATCGCGTAGAAGTGACTGTAAGTATAGCCTTGAGGTCGCTGACTACCTAGATAGTCCAATAAGAACTTTGCAGCAAGCCGGATAATCAACTTACTATCATTCATTGTCAACTGATCTAGCAGCTTGATAGAGATGGCATGCCGCAGTATTTTAGATAAACCATGACTTCTCGGAGATTGTGATAGGACCCTTCGTTATATTTCGAGTGAAATGATAGTAGGAAAAGCTGTCCCAGCGCTGGTACTCCTGGTCGGCAGTGATGGGCGGGGCACGACTTGTGACATTGCATGATTAATCAATATTTAACATTACGATACGTCACCAGGCTGTGATTCATGGATTCACCTATGCAAGGTCTTAAAAGCCAAGGGGAGGTCACGTATAAGTCCCTGGCAAGGTGTATAGTCCTCATCACCCTCGACCCTTAAATTCTCCATACCCCCTGGAATTGCCTACCTCCACGACATTTTGGCTCAACTGTCGCCCATGTTATGCCATAGCCACCACTATATCACCACCTAAGACACACCTGAGGTATAGGCCACGATAATACCCTACCTAACTATAAACACGACGACCCCGATAGGTGTAAGTATGCTCATAGTGCCCTCTATTAGTATAGATTGTGTTGAAATAGATACGCAGGTTATGAGTGTATATATCAGTTATATTAATAATAGTAGTAGTAAGAGAGGTATTATAGGTAGGAAGGGATATCTTCCTATATAGCTATTAGTATAGGGCGTTTTCTAACTATTTATATATTATATATTAGCTATTAAATATTCTAATATTTTTATTCGAACTATTCCTATAGTTTCGGTATTTTATATATTTTATAATAATTTCCTATAACCCTATTTTGTTTTTTTATTAACTAATTATAGTTTAAGTTTAATGCAGTTTTGAAATTTTAAATCGTTTTATTTTTAATATTTTAGATTTTTTAAACTTATTTATTTTTATATTTTTTTTAAAAAAAATAATAAGTATTTATTTTTTCTATTAAATAAAATATTAATATTATATCAGATTTTTATTTTAAATATATATCATTTATTATATAAATATTTAATAAAAAAATGCTATTTATTTTATAATATATTTTTTTAATAGTATATTTAATGCAAGGCATTAAGGGAGGTACGTATACTAAAGGTATAGCTTAAATTAAATAAAAGATTAAATAACGGAACCTTATATTTAAATATAGCAATAAGCTATAATTAAATATAAGATCTTCATTTTTTTAATATATACTACTTTACCCCTATATTATACGTATTAAATAGTAATACTTACTATTCTTTTTATTACAATTACCAAAACTATCCCCCGGATAAGGTTTATAGTTATATTTAAACTTTATCCAAAATCCACTTCCGACCTAGTCTTTTTTTAAAAAAGCAAATTTACCTAAAAAAAGTCTTTTCTAAAAACCTTTTTACCTTTAATACGTTAATTATAACTTAATTTGGTTCTATAAAATTAATTCCTATATAGTAACGGTATTTTTTCTAAAATAGCCTAGCTATCTTTAATATATTTATATATAATCCAATATATATTAGTTAAATAAAGCGGCATTAATTAAAATTTAGGCAAATTAATTACCCTTTAATCGCGCTAAATAAATATATTACCGGATTTAGGTTACTTTTTTTATTAAAATTATAATACTAATACTAAAGTAGCTTAACTAATACGTATTTTATTAAATACGCCCTAAAGCCTTATATCCACCCTAATAATAAATATAAGAGGTCCTTATTTTTTAAATTTACCTTAAAAATCGTTACCTTTTACTTTTCCTTTACCTTATAATTATATATATATTTAAAAATTTTTTATATTTATTATTTAAAAAAAAAAATTATACTATCGAAATATAGGGACCTATATTTAGCTAAAATTAATAATTAATATAAATAAAATAATTAATATTATTATTGTAATTAATATAATTAATATAACTACTATATAGGCCTTTATTTATATAAAGCCTTTTTTTTTATATAAAAGTTTTTTCTATAAACCTTCCCTTTTATATATTTTTTTCTTTTTATATAAATTTTCTTAAAACGCGCTTAATACCTTTATTATTTTTATAATTATATTTCCCTATTATAATGTATATATATATAATTAATTAAAAACTATTACTATATAAGCATTTTTCTTTTATTATCCTTTTTTTTTCATTTATTGTTTTTATAATTAAATATAAAGGTTATTATATATATATTATTTCCTTTTTACTATTTATTTACGTACATAAAGTATATTTCCCTATATAGCTATAAAAATACCGGGAAAATTTCCCAGAAAAGATACTCTAAAATTTACCCTATAGCAGCTGTAATACGGCATATTATAAATAAATAAATATAAACTACCCTAATTTTATTTTATAAAAAGATTTTTTTAACTAGGTTTCCTATAACGCCTAAATAACGATAATAACCTAAACGGAAATAAAAATAAACCGCAAATAGAATTTTATAATATTAAAACGGTTTTTATATAAATATCTTAAAACCTATTACCGCTATAGGTATAAATAATATAAACGCTTTAAATAATGTAAAAATAAACTATAAGTATTTAATAGTAGCCCTAATATTTAATACCCTTAATTAAATAGCTAACCATTCCTTTAACCTTAATACGGTAGCCCTAATAGCCCTTTTACCTTAGCCTATTATAATTTACCGGAATTAATACCTAATTAAACCTTTAAACCGGGCTTTTTTAAAGCTAATTTCCTTAAACCTTATATTTTTAATTATAAGTTAAATTATTAATAATAAAAGGTAAAATATTAGCTATAGCTAAAAATAGAAAAAATAAGTTTTATATAATAAAAATTAAAAATAAATTAATATAACCTAATAAATTAGGCAATAATCGAAAAATATTTAACTATATTAAAAATATATTCGATAATTTTTACGTTTATTAAAACATTATAAATAAATAGCTTATATTATTTAAAAATAATATAATTAATCGATTTAATAATTTATTTAATAAAATAGATAAAATTTTAACGTAAATTGCTTAACGTTTTTTAAATAAATAATTAAAATAAAAATTATAGCTACCGGAAACCTTTTATTAAAACTAATAAAAATAAAAATAAAAGTAAATAAAATAGTTGCGGAAATATTCCTAATAACCTATATAGTTAGGCTTTTAACCTTAAGCTTTTTTCCTATAAAATATAAACGTATTTAATATTAAATTTAATAGCTTTAAGCTATATATTTTCCCTAACTTAATATAAAATACGCTATAATAATTTAGTTTATTATAATAATATTTTTTTTAAATAGTTTTTTTAAATATATCGCTACTTAATTTTAAACTATTAAACCTAGGATTATTAAGCTATAAACCCTTAAAACTATTATTAAACCTTAATAATAGTTAAAATAATATTTTTTAATTATTTTTCCCTTTATTAAATACTAATAGGCTAAATAAAATTAAACGTAATAAAATCGGAGTTTTTAACCTTAATAAAAAAAACCCTACCGATATTAATATAATTATTTTCGGAAATAGCATTTACTTTATAAATATTTACGCTTTTATAAATAAGCTAAATAGTTTTTTAAAAAACCTAAATACTATATAAAAGTATTTTTATTAACTTTTATCTATATTTTAAATACTTTTCGGAAAACTAATAATAATATAATAAAATACCGAATTGGATTTAATAAAATAATAAAAATTATAGAAAAACGGATTCGGCTTAATTATAAATAAAATAATTAACCGATTTTTTTTTTAAATTTTAATAATAACCGAAAAATTTAATAGTTTATATTTATAATTTAAAAACGTATTATATAATGGAATTAATTTATATTAATATATATAAAAAAAGCTTAAATATATTAAAGCTATAAAAATATTAAACGTAAATAATAGTAATTAATATAGCATTATAATATAAATATAAATAAATATAAATCTTAATATTAAATAATATTTATACGTATTATTAAAAAATAAAACGTTAAGCGATTATATAAAGCTTATTAAAAATAATAAATTATTAGTTATAGCTATATTAAAAAACAAATACCCTAAATTTTTTAAAAAAAACTTACGGAATAATAAAATTTTATATAATTATTTTAATTACTTATAAAACCGATATAGCCGTAATAATTAAAATAGATCCAATTAAAATAGTAATAAATATAATCATAATCGATTTAAATAATTTAATAAACGTAATAATAATAATAAATATAAAGATTATAAACGTAATAAAAAAAATAATAAAAGAAATAATAAAAAAAATAAAAAACGATATAATAATAAAAACTAAGCCTATAATATCCGATATAAATCCCCTAAACCTAACCTAAACAATAAATTAAAAAGTAAACGAAATAAATGCAACTAAAATAATCGCTTAAAATCCCTTTAATTAGGTTTTAACTTTCGTTCTAACTTCGGTAAAACCGAAAACGGATATTTTATTTTTAATATTACCGTTTAATACGAATACTATAACTATAAATTTAACTTTATTAGGCGGAAAAAAAAATATATAAAACATTATTACCTTTACTTAATTAAATTAATAAATACTTTATTTAATATTCCGTAAATTAAATAAATATATAATTATTATTATAAGGAATTCTTTTTTTATAATAAATTATTCCTTTATTTACTATAATACGAAAATGCTAAAAATAAATATATTAAATTAAAACCTATAATTAATAACTATATATATTTTATAAATATATTTATAATAAAATAGGTACTAAATTTTAATATTAAGCCTTAATTAAAAATATAGGTAGCCCTATTTATAAAAAGCGTAAATAAAACTTTATATTTTAAATATATATACCTTTAAATAAAAGTATAACTAAATAAAAAAGCGCCTAATAATAAATTTTATTTTAATCCGGAAATAAAGTAAATATTAATTAATAAATTTTTTCTATATATATTATAATATACTATAAAACCCTACCAATTAAAAGTCAAAAATATAGGTAAAAAATATATAAAAATTATTAAATAAGCTATATTTTTTTTTTACCTTTTAAGCAAAATAGCTAATAGTAAAAAATATTTTATTAAATTTATACATTTTAAATAAATCCTTAATAATAATATTAAGCCTAATATACTACTTAAAAATAATTTCCTATATCTATATAAAGCTAACATTAATTATACTATATTTATAATTATATTTAATATATTTAACGGTTTTAAAATTTTATTTAATATTTTTTATAACGTTTTTAAATATAAATATAAAATTACCTTATTATATAACCTAATATTTATAATAAAATAAACGGTTATAGCCCTAGCTAAATACGTATTTTTACCTAATAATTATAGCTTTAATTTTATGCCAACCTATTTAGCAATAATAAGCTCTATAATTATATCTATAACCCCTTATTTTATAATATTTAAAAATATAACTATAAAGCTATTAACGATTTATAAAGGGACTTAAATAGGATTTATTAAAAAATATAAAAACAATAAATATTTCGTAACTTTATAAAAAAGTTATCTTAAAGCAATCGCCGTTATTATAGCATTAATAATAATCTTAATAGCTATAATAATAAAAACGGATAACTAAACTATAGGTTTAACTATTTTAAAATATTTAAATCTATTAAATATTATATTAATAGGAACCGAATTTAATCTAACCCCTATTATAATAATAATAGCTATAAATATAGTATTAATATATAATAACCCTAAATATATTACGGATTTAACTAATAAACCTAAACCGAATATAAATTTAAAATTATAAACCCCGCTTACCGATTATATATTTAATATAATTAACTATAATTAAATAAAGCTTAAATCTAAAATTCCTAAAATATATTTAATACTTAATATTAAAAAACCCTTTAATCTATTAAAAGTTAAAATTAAAAACGGCTATTATATTTACTATAATAATATAAAAGCATCCGAAAAAATCTTATAAATTATTAATAAATTCCTTAATATTTAAAAAAACCAAAATATTATTAATATATTAAAAAAAAAGCAAATAAAAATACCCTTTATTAATAAATAGCAAAACCATAATATTAATAATAAGCTATATTCTTTAAATCATTAAAATAAATATAAACTAAACCTAATTTTTAATAAAATATATAAATAAAAAAAAATAAAATAGGTTAAAAAACCAATATCCTTTTTTTAACCGATATTTATTATATATAAAATAAT
Organism: Xylariaceae sp. FL0662B; assembly: GCA_022376535.1. Classification (NCBI taxonomy): domain Eukaryota; kingdom Fungi; phylum Ascomycota; class Sordariomycetes; order Xylariales; family Xylariaceae; species Xylariaceae sp. FL0662B. The sequence continues at coordinate 506 of JAJJKD010000306.1, read as the reverse complement.
TAATAAAAAACGAAAATTATATATAATAGTAAATTTCTATAGCTTTAATTAATTAACTATATTTAATAATTATCCTTTATCTTTATAAATAAAAATTATTATATCTTTATAAAAAAAAAATAAATTATAGCGATAAATATAACGTTTTTTTTTTATTAATTTAGGGTTTATTTAAAATATTAAAACCGTTTTATAATTATAAGCCCTAAAAGTTTTAAATAGTTTATAATTATGCTTATAAGATTCCGTAATTTGCTTATATATACCTAAAGGTTTATAAATAAGCTATTATAAAAGTATCGGAAATACTATTATATATTTATAAATAATATTATAATTTATTCCGATATAAAAAAAAAATACATACGGTATTTTTGCATTATTTTTAATCTTTTTTAAACTAAATATATATCCCTATTTCCGATTAAATCTTTTTTAAAGTATCCTTTAATTAAGCTTTTCGGCTTTTAAATTAACGCCTTTAGATTTTCCATAATGATAAAAAG
>JAJJKD010000305.1:0-19878 GCA_022376535.1 Xylariaceae sp. FL0662B | reverse complement strand
ATGGGCCGTAACCTCATTCAAGTCGATTCAAACGGTGCGTATCCTACCAACCAAAGTCTAAATCCCCCATATTGTGCCATAACTCGTCATCTTGGCAATTATTGAATGGCAGACATTCTAGATTAATGACAGGGTCATAACCAATCAAATCAAACGACTGTTTGAGTTGTTGAAAAGTGTTGAAATACTAAGTGAGTAGAAATTCTGCTAACGCCGACCCTCTTGATTTCAACATTGAAAAGACCCATTGTACCAGGTCACTGGTCATCGCATTCCTGCTGTTATGGGAAACCATAGTTTCGAACGATTTTTCGAAGTCATCTATACCGTTAGGGTACTTGGATAGGAGCCTGAGCATTTCATCTTTGGCCCTAATATACGTCAGTTCATCCCAGTATCTTCATACTACTGACTGCAGGTAAAGTAACTTACGTGGTTAGTAATGAAGCCCATTGTGGCCACATTGCGGCCACACAGATATTGTTACGTCTTTAGAATGCTTAGTAACTAGATATCCAACATGGTTACGGCGGATAGGACTTACATTGCGTATAGAGAATGGCGATCGTCGAAGTCTTCTTTTGGCTCAGACGCCCCCACGTGCTTCTGATACAGTTTTATAAACTCCATTCCCAGGGCGTACCGAGGGTCTCCCATGCATTGCAGGTCCACTATGTGTATTACTTGTTAAGGAAAGCCCATTAGTCTTAGTTTCTTCAGTGTAAACTAACTTTCATTATGGCCGTAGAAACAGCAAGAGTCAAAAAGGATTGGCTGCTTTGCTTCCACATCCATCTGAATGTTGCCGTCCCAAAGGTCGCCGTGACATAAAGTTGGCTTGATGTTTCTGCCACCCGTCTGTAGTGGCCTTAGGAGTCTGGGTATGACCTTCTGAATGAATTCCTCGGCTATCATGTGTAGCTCAATGTCGAACCCGCGCTCTCGCTCTGCGTATTCCAAGTTAGCACGAAATAATCGCGTGAAGTATTCTTCCCAGTTGTCGGTCCAGTCATTAATCATGGGTGGAGGGCCATAATATGTCGTCACATGAAACCCAAATTTTCCAGTTGGAGATTTGGATGACTCGTGTAGTCTTTTAATTACCCCCAAAAACGGCAATGTAGGCGGCGAACGAGCGCGCAAGTTGCGGAAGCGTGTGATGAAGAAGGATTTGGAAGGGTCCTGCTTGAGCAAACCCCAAGCGACAGGGGCCGCGACGTTCTCGGGAATATAGGCTGCCATAGCTTTCTGCCCTTCATACTCGGCTTCAGACATGCCAATAAGCTCTTCTCGCTCCACAATCTACTATATACGTCAACCTTGAAGCGACGGAGTGTTGAATACATACCTTGAGAAAATATACCTCTTCCTCATCATGTACATAAATATCGACTCGGAGCCCGGTAGACCACTACAGATAAATCTCAGTAAAAAATACAAGCCATGAGTCCTGTTGCTTAACCAGCCAGTACCTAGGTACTAGTTGGAACAACAATTCTCAAGTCCTGATTGGACTTGGCGTATCCTGTTATATTTTCTGGAATGCCTAGGTTCCCCTATATAGCGCTCCGTTGTAGATGATACATATTTTAGGACATACGTTTGTCTTCCCATGTTCAGTAATTGACAGCACTTCGCATCCAACTGGGAGAGCTTGTAATAAGAAAGTCAGCCTTGGATCTAGATACGGTCTTAGCAATTGTTAGGAGTCTCGCTTACCTGCTAGTATTGCTGGATCCAAGTCCTCTACGTCCATCGCTTACAAAAGATGATAGGTATTACGAAAGAATGGTATTTACAATTTTAGTTGTCTATGTGTTATAGCTCTATTCCGTTTCTGCGGTTAATATTCAGAGAAGTATGTTTGAACTTGCGAACTGATCGGGGCTGAATGCCTAGGTGGGCATTGGGGGCCATAGAGTTGCCGCAATACGCGCCGAGGTTTGATGCAAATCCCATGCATATTAAGTTGATTGGTCAGCCAAGCGTACTGTTCAGCGCGCGAAGAGTGCTGTGGAGAGTCTCAACTAGTAACCGTTGATTAATCCGGGCGTCAAACCATTCAGTTGGGCATAGTCTAAAATAATCTAGGAAACCTTGGGGGGATACCGCTATCTAACAATGCATATAGCATGTGACATAGTGTGTGGAACGCCCAACCCCCTAATTCTGACGAGGAGGTCTATTTATCTATCAACATATCGAGGATAACGCTTTTATGCAGTTTATTTCGGCCAGTTACCTCGATTACCTCATTCTTCACCTTGCAAGTTGAAGTTATCACATTCTAAGTCTCCCATACTGCTCCCCTTAGACACAGTTGTCTTGCTACATGCTGCGCTCACCTAGCAATACCTATACCTAGACTCTAATATGAATGCGTTTGCAATCACAATCTAAACGCAGTAAACATCATCTGTTGTGTTCCATCGCCCTGCCAGCTCCGGCTAACGTCGTCCCGGTTGGCGGATTCGTCGAGGGAACTTGAGACCTTCCAGCTGGCCATTTCCCCTTCGTCTTTACAATGCTGGAACAGCGCTTTTATGGTATGATGATCATGCCGATACACATCCCAGCCAGAACTTTCCATCCTGAAAGGGCCTCCTTCCTCTGCGCCAAGATGCCTCCCCAGCACCATTGAACCTCTCTGGGGGCGTACCAACTTGCCCAGCTGTCGCATCACAGCCCGCTGCTGCATATCGCTGAACAGGTGCAAGAATCTGCCTAGGTATACGATATCGATCTTTCCGCGATACTTCTCCAGGAAGTTCTCCGCGAATACATTGCCAGGTATAAAAGTCGACTGCAGACTGTCGCGGTCGTTAAATAATTCGTAGCCCAGGTTGAGAAATGATTCTTCTCTATCACATCCAATTAGGTTGGCAGATGTTTTGGCATCGTACGCGAGTTTGCGGGTATCCTGGCCGAAATAGCATCCTAGGTCAAGGAAGGTTGCGCCATCTCGGACTCGTCTGACCACCTCTTCGTAGTCTGGTGATAGGTGGATACTAAAATCGAGGAATCTGAATAGGCCGATGCATGGATACGAATGGCTGCGTAGAATAATTAGCGCTTTACTGCGATGATAGCTGCATCCGTTCTAATAGCATACATCTTCCATGCCTTGTCTCTGATACGGTATATATGTTCTTTGATTGCCTGCTCGTCATTGATTCCGACGTATTTCTGGAAGAACTCAATAGTGCTTGGTGACAGCGATTTGATCGCCGGTTGGTACCACTCTACATCTTTTTTCGTGTCATCACCGGGCTTTTGACCGGTTGCCATGGGTCTATATTGAGCGATCCACAGAGTTGACTGACTCAGAGGCTAATGGGATGACACCTTGATTTTGAAAAGCTACTGTTGAGGTGTAAGGAGGCTAATCAATCGGATACAACGGGAGTTGTATTGAAGATGGTGATAGTCTAACTAGGAGGTTCTCAGCAGTAATTAATAAGACCTATTTGCCGATTTAGTACATATGTTTCGATAATTTAATAAATTGAAAGCATTATATAACAATCGTATGTTCGATTTTATAATATCGCTAGTTGTAATATTCGTTGTGTTGTTCTTATAAAGTCTTATATTCCGGAAATATCCTTACCGGCCCGGCAATAATCTAGTAATAATGCTGTAATATTCTCTCATTCGTAATAATTCGTAAATTTTTATTTAGATATTATCAAACCTTTATTGCTACAAGGAACAGTGTTCGGCAGGTAAAAATCCTTAGGTAAATGTATCCTGTCAGTACTATTGCTACGAGGCCTCATTGCCGCTGACCTTGTACAAGTATTATAGGTAGTCGGCGTGCTAATCACCGCTTCCTTAGATTTGAGAGCTATCGCCATAATATCAATTCTTCTTGCGTCCTTCAGACTTGTCTATGAAGGTTGAGTTTCTCTCTTCTTATCACGTTGAAGGAACTAGCTGAGTTCTCATGTTATGATTGTGTTTGTTATTCAGAGCTCCCCCTCACTATGTATCCACCCCCTTTCCCCTTCTTTCCCATTGATCTGATGTAGTAGCTGGGTTAGAGTTCTGGTGGAACGAATTTGCACATGCATTAAATACTAATGCCAGTACGGCCTAGTGGGCAGGCTCGCGATGCCTTCAGAGCATTCTCGAACAAAGAATGGGGTATTTAATCAGGCGGCAGAGAATGTTGAGAGCTGAGCTCCCTCCAGTTCATGTTCAGGGATAATGAGAAGAGCAGAACTACATCTGCTATGCTATATTCATCGGTTGCATTGTAGGTATTCACTTCACTATTGGCGCTTTGAATCTCAATGAAATGGATTAAATATATTATACTGTTAATTATGTATGATGAAAATATCTATAGAACCTATTAACCACGTATATTTATATGATTTATTCTTGTTGGCTTATCTTACTAGAATACCAATGTCTGCAACTACTTAAGAGCCATCTCAATGACTCCATATTAGGTATGGGCAAGCATAAAGCTAGGCTTAATGGATCCCATAACACTTGATGGTACTCCCTATTAGCTCCTTTCACAGTTTTATATCTACTATCAAACATCATTTAATAGCGGATCATCACTCAGATATTTGCGGTACGATATAACTTGCTTTAAATTGATCGTCCAACTCTCGGGGCTGTTAAAAGAGAATTTAGCAGTATATTCCGTTAGCTTCATTAGTCACCAACACTCATGTCTTTGTATGAACGTAGGTGCTTCCGTCGAGCGTTTATGCTTGATGAGCCGGCCTTTGGCCCTCGGAAGGACTCTTGGAAATGACTGTGTCGCCCGATTGACCCCTGAGTCCATTCCAACCCGTTCCTAATACGGACCTGAACATAAATGCTAGCGTCACACAGTTCTTGCAATTTTACATATTCAATCGAAGCTGCCTAGTCCGCGAATTACTTATTGGTGCATATGCTATCTATACCTCATACAAAGGTAGCTATTAGGTCTATTTTCCGTCGAAACTCCACCTCCTATGAACCTCCAACCTGTAAGACTTGGCAGATACGTCGATACAAATAGCAATCAACAATGTGTATATATACCTCGTTACATCTGAAAACTATACATTAAGTAGCATTCGCCTGCCCTAACACACTCGTGGGCATAATTCTCAATAGATCCTGGACGTTCGCTATTAACTATAAGCGAACAAACTAACAGACTTAAACGTTCCCAGATGCCCATCCAGACGAGTACAGTCTAACTAAGAACTCAAACCCGATTCAGTCGAAAGGACCGTATCGCGGCTCGAAACTGCCCTTAACCGGCTCTTCGAGTCGCGGCCAATCACGACGTGATTGCCGAACTCGAACCGTAGTTCGAGATTATACCCTAGGCCGTCGGACTCCGGATCGAGCTCGGCCTCCAGGTACCCGACGAAATGGCGGCCGCGGACGGTTGCGGGCGTGTTCAGCAAGAAGCTCGCCACCGCGGACCGCGCGGCGCCGCCAGTGTGCACCATCTTCTCGAGCAGCATGCCGAGCTCGAGCTGTCCCTCAAACCGGGTGAGCATGTCGCCGCGGACGAGGGTGGCGAGGCGGTGGCGGTCGGTCTTCGTGGGCTGCTGCAGCGACGAGGACGAGGTGTCCAGGGGGCTGGCGTCGCCGCGGCGCCCGCTGACGCTGAAGGCGTCGAAGGCCATGGCGCCGCAGCGGCCGCCGAGGCGCGACGCGGCCACGGCGTCGCCGGTGCCGCAAACGAGCACGAACCGCTCCCGGTACGGGTGGTGCCAGGCCAGGGGGCCGCGGACCTCGACGTAGAGGGCGCAGACGAAGTCGCGCTGGTCGAGGAAGAAGAGCTTCCGGGGCGCGTCCCACCACTCGCGCGGCGTCACGGCGATGATGTCGAGGCTGATGTCCTTTTCCGCCATGGCGTCCGCCTGGATGCGGAGCCTGAGAGACCGCTTCTGCAGCAGCGTCGTGTCTTCGGGCGTCAGGAGCCTGCTGATGTAGATGCGATCGGCATGCGAGGGCCAGCCATGCGGCTCGTCCAGATTGTCGCTGCCAAGCCGGACTGAGCAGGTGAGGTCGAACAGCTCGTGGGCGTGTGAGCGGACATAGGTATTGACGACTTTCGTCAGGCGCACCGCCAGCGGGCCCTGCGTTGAGGCGTCCTGGTCTACGCAGTCGAGACACATAAGTAACCCGCCGTCTGGGTTCTGATACAAGGGCATCTGGTCAAAACGCAGACCTCGGTTGGTGATCGCGAACTCGCCTTGGTATTGGCCCCGACCCCTGTATACGATCTAGGGTTAGCAAATATCCTTTCAGATACTTTCTGGAGGTCGGGATCACATCTCTGGAGCATCATAACTGCTGACACTGCCGAAAAGAAGTTGGCAGTAAAAGAAATTGAGAAAAAATAATACAAAATAAAAAATAAAAACAAAAACCAAGGCAGGGGTAAAGGCCCCCGCAGTACATACCCCTGGAACGCAATAAAAGAGCCACAATGCTTGAACTCCGCCGGCGAGCTAGCCAAGACGCCGCGAAACTCGCGCGCGACGAGCGACGCAGCGGGCGACGGCTCGGCCTTCCACGCGAACAGCGACAGGTCGGTGGACTGGCGACAGATCTCCTCCTGGAGGCGGAGGAAGGCCTTGTGGGCGCCCTCGCCGTACAGGGGGATCACGTTGACGTCGAAGAGGCCGAGGAGGCAGTAAGCCTGGTCCTCGGGGCGGGCGGTCTGTCGGCCAGCGGCCCAGGACAAGCGACAGGCGACAGAAACGGAACGGAGGCAGGCGGCCGCGCCTCCGTCGGCGCCGGCACGGAGGACATCGGGCCGCACGTGCGTGAGGTCGCTGATCTCGGGCTCGAGCGCGAGCCGCGTGCCGTGCAGGTCCCAGCCGGCGTCGTAGAACTCGACGGCGGGCGGCGCCAGGACTTCAACATCCGGAGTCAGTAATTACTGCTTTTGGGTGGTTGGGGAGTCCCTAATGCATGTTTCCGGATCAATGTGTTCGCACAAATTCCCAATTTGGCAATATGCACTCATGAGATGGTAACGGAAAGGGAAATAAAGAACTCAGGAATTTACTCACGCTCCTGCAGCGTCCAGCCGCGCGTGAACCAGCGGCACATCTTGAAGTAGGTCGCCTGCAGGCGCTTGACCTCGTCGGGCCCGGCCTCCGGGTAGAAGTTGGCGACGCGCGCCGCGCTCGGCAGGTCCGACAGGTACGCGAAGCACACGGCCGCGTCGGCGTACCAGCGGAACATGGAGTTGATGGCCTCGGACACCTCGGCGCTGCTCGACTTGTCGATGCAGCACGTGTCCACCCACGCGTACTTCAGCGACCGCGATCGCGCCAGCGTGGCCGTCCGCTGGATCTTCGCGAAGCCGGCCCGGGCCCGGGCAGCCCGCAGGTCCTTGAACTGCTCGAAGGACACCTCCTCATCCTCCCAGGTATGGGACAGGATCGCGTACGAGCTCTTCGCGGGGTTCTCGACGTATTCACGTTCGAGCGTCTCGGTGTTTATGAGCCACATGCTGCTGCTGCTGATGAACCCGACTGCTGTGGACAATCATTGGTGGCTCTCATGTTCTCGGGTATATCAAGAATACCTAGAGTCTGATTTTGCCGGAATAGCTCCTCCCGAATTCCTGGAAGTTCGATGGCTTGCTCATGAAGCAGAATCATAGGAAAACTATGGAAAACTACGCAGGTCTCGCGTCAACGTGACCTGCGACTTGCTGGGACCGCCGATGGATTTATAGGATTGCGGCAGCCTGCATACGGCTGCAGGCGATCTCTGGAAATGCAAGCCAGTCCGTAGTAAGTATCCATTCATTGCTCCGTTCCTTTTTAAGATAGTACATACAGTATAGTCAACACTGTGCACACGGTCTTTCGATAGACAAGTAGTCGTACAGTTTGTATCGGCGTTATAAAACTGACTTAGAGATATGGGGATGTTTTCAAGTTGTGGATTACTCTAACCACTCAACGAATGGATGCATTGACCAATGTACCATTGATTAATTAGTCACCGCCTATTTCGTTGTCCCCTAGTCCTTCAACGCATCCACGGGCCGAAACGACGATCTTACTATACCTATTTACGTGTGGTTCGGTGTTTACCAAGAGACTGGAGTCATAAGGGGTGTTGGGATATAACGCTCTAGTCTTCTTTAGGGGGGATGGTGGTAAAATCTATCGAATATACAATGCGAGCGTTCTCACGACCACCACGAGCCAGAAACAAGTTTCTATGAACCAGAATGGATTACAACATCTATATTTTTTTTCAAGAGATCTCGTAGCCGATTCCTAGGACGAGCCATACGTCGAAGCTATGCCAGTATATAACTCCAGAAACGCCGGTTCCTATGCAGTTTTCGAGCGGCCGACGCACCAATGTTTCAAAAAACCATGAATGCATCATTCCTCGTCCGATTCTTCCTCATCAACCTAGTCATAATCAGCACGGGTAAACATTTGATCAGGAAAATAAGGTACTTACGTTATCGTGGAAATCCTGCCCCTCCGTGGTGGCCACAATGACACCTGCTCGAATGCAGAAATCTCCAAACCGCTCATCCTCATTGCGCTCCAGCGCATACCGCTTGAACAATGGTTTCATGATAGCTAGGATCTCATCTTCTTTGATGCTAGATCTGTACAGCTTGTTTAACCGCTGGCCGTGGTAGCCTCCCCCTAGGTACATGTTATAGGCACCGTACGCCTTGCCGACGAAGGCTACCTCTGCCAACCAAGGTCTAGCGCAGCCGTTCGGACATCCCGTCATGCGCATCACAATAGACTCCTGCTTCAGACCATTCTCTTCGAGACAGCCCTCAAGTTTAGTGATGAGCTGCGGCAGATAGCGTTCACTCTCAGCCATGGCCAAACCGCAAGTGGGGAATGCGACGCAGGCTGAAGAACTGAGGCGTAGGCCAGAAAACTGGACATTATCAAGCTTGTACTTCTTCAGAAGCTCATTCATCTGTGGGACATCTTCATCTGCGACATTGCTCAGGGTCAAGTGCTGGTTGCCCGTTAATCGGAATTCGCCCTTGTGGATTTTGGCAATTTCGCGGAGACCAGTCTTCATCCGAAACTCGGCGGTATCTTCAACACGGCCATTTTCGATGAAGAAGGTGAAGTGATTCATGCCAGTCTCGTCCTTTTGCCAGCCGAAAGTGTCAGTGTTGCTCCTGAAGTGGAATGGACGCTCCGGTTCGAAGGTCTTGCCCCATATCGCTTCCACCTTGGAGCGGAAGACATCAACGCCTAGGTCATCGATGGTGTACTTTAGTCGGGCATGCTTGCGGTTCTTACGGTCGCCATTGTCACGCTGCACAAGCATAATCTTTTCGCATGCAATATGAACGTCGTCGGTATTGACGAAGCCCATCATGCGACCGGTTTGAGGATAGGTTTTCTTATTGTTGTGGGTCGCACCCATACCTCCTCCAGCGAGAACGTTGAAACCGGCCAATTGTCCATCATCACCCTTAATAGCAATCAAGCCAACGTCGTGAGCGTAGACGTCAGTATCGTTGTGAGGTGGGACAGCAATAGTGATCTTGAACTTTCGTGGAAGATACGTAGGTCCGTAGAGAGGCTCAAAATCCTGGACAGCATCACCGGCAACCTGAGTCTTCTTGTCGTTTTCGTCCGTGAGCCAAATCTCATGGTACGCAGTAGTGGAGGGCAGAAGATGATCACTAATTTTCTTGGAAGAAGCCCATACTTGCTTGTGATACTCGGATTGAGTAGGGAGAGAACTGCACATAACGTTTCTGTTGACATCACCACAGGCCGCAATAGTAGTCAGCAGTGCCCTATTGATAGCTTGCATGGCTGGTTTGAGCTTTCCTTTGACGACACCATGGAATTGGAATGTCTGTCTGGTTGTGAGCTTCATAGTCTCGTTGCCGAGGCTAGTACTGATGTCGTCCATCTGGACCCACTGCTTTGGCGTAGCAACACCACCAGGGAGTCTGCAACGAATCATGAACGAATATGCGGGTTCCAAACCCTGGGCTTTCCGCTCGTCACGGACGTCACGATCATCCTGCATATATGTCCCGTGGAACTTCGTAAGTTGCTGGTCGGAGGCGGAAATGGCAGCAGTAGTCGTGTCATTCAGGCCCTCAACGATCGTACCCCGGAGGTAGTTGGAAGCCAGCTTGATGTCTTCGTTAGTAATTGGTGGCGGCTCCTCCGGCAGCCCCTCGACATTTGCGACGCCGAGCGCTTGCCAAACCTTAGGTTCCCACTCCGCATATCCGGTCTGGTAGCCGTCGGGATCCTGATCATCGCCAAGGCCAACTTCCGCCAATCGCTTACCACCAAAGTTTGCGAGTAATTTGTCGAGGTCCTTAGCGGGCTTGTTGTAGTAGACTTTGTCCTCTTTCCGCGGCCAGTAGTGTTTATCGCCTAGACCAAATACCGAGTAGTTCACGGATGCTAAATCTAGGTCGGTATTGTCCTTGACAGCATCCCAGAAAGGTTTTCCGTTCTGAGGGAACTCTCCCTGTCCAGCCGTGGAGGTGACGAAGACGATGTTTTCCTCGGTAGGAAGATCTTCTATAGGGTAATCTTCCATTGCCATGACGGTGGTCTTCAAGCCCCGCGCGCGACCTCTCGTACCAAGACGCTTTGCTAGGGACTGAGCATTGCCATTGTCAGAAGCGAACAGAATTGTAAGCGGCGCACCGAAGAGACCCTCCAATAATTGATTGTAAGCGTCACGGGCCTTTCGCTTCTGCTGGGCACGGATTTCTATTCCAAAGTCTTGGGAGAGGTTTGCAGCGAAGACAGGTTCTCGTCGCATTAATTGGGTAAGCTGGTTGTCTCTGGCTAGGAACTCCTTGAGTTCGTTCTTGATACGCTCGGAGTCTAGAGCAAAGTTTGGCTCTCCCTTACTCTCGTTCTGGGGGTTCCATCTATAAAGTGGCCAGTAACCAAGGTCCACAGCCTTTTTAGTCTCCTGCAAGACCGTTAAGGGAGAATCATGTTCGCCAAAGTATGGAAGATACGCCAGTACAACCGATGGGCCATTGAACTGCTCGGCCTCGAGCATAGCTTGAAGGACCTGGGTGTACGAGCTGTATACAGCGGTTGACGCGACATATGCATTACCGAAGTTCATGGCATACAAACCAATGTCCTTTTTCCGTCTTGTGGCATCCGCTGCAGCTCGCTCGGAATAAGGCGTCGAGTCGATTATGAGCATATTGACATTCTCGCCGGAGGCTAAGACATGATGTACACCGGAGTTGCCAAGGTCATATGCCCATGCATCAGACCCAACGAGCCACAACGATTCTTTCCGGAAGAGACCCTTGTTTGACAAGAGATTTCGCGCAATGGACGACCCGTCAGTTTCGAGGCGGGCGATTACATCCTCTGCAAGCTCGCCGGCCTTGGCGGCATCGTCAGCACTAGCAGCCCATTTGGCAAGCCAATCGACTGGCGCCTCAGTGATGAAAGATCCAGTGCTAGCGGCTTGTTTGACCTCCTTGACAAATCTCTGGCGGTTTTCCTTGCGAGCGAGAAGAGAGCCAAACCCGAACTCAGGGCTGGCTGCCACAGTAGATGATACACCGGCGTTTTTAGAACCGAGGGCATTAGCAACGTACACACGTTTGCCAAATAGCTGATCAAGTATTTTTGTATAAGCAGTCTCGAGCTTTGGCTGCTCCAAACCGTAAGATTGGACGTCTTCCGGCCTATCGGTCTTCCCTACTTGCAAATTCTGAAGTGGTTTTTCAGAAGTCAGGTTCTGGAAGATCCCTCTGAGAGCCTGGTGGATGGTATCGGGCGCAATATAACCAAGATGATGGCCAACAATTGTCTCGACACCACCCAACCCACCTTTGACCGAAGTCAGCACGTCGATTAGAATGGGGCCCCACTTCGTAGTCTTCCGCGAAATTTGCTCAAGAACGGCGATGCGCTTCACGGACGTCGGAATAATCTCGAGAAGCTTAGCGCCTAACCATGGCCTGTACAATCTAGCCGTGATCATCCCAGACTTGGCGTAGATATCGATAGGTTTAGCCGTGTCAAGCGCTTCAGCAAACAACCCAGCATCGGAACCAAAGACGAAGATGGCTTTCTCCGCCGTTGATGGGCCGGACCACTCGAAGGCATTGTATGCACGACCAGTAGACGCCTTGAGCTGAGCCCAAATCGAGGTTACATATTTGTAGATGTCCTCCGAGGTTAGAAGAGGCGGCGAAGGCTCGACGGTCGTTGCCAAAGACAGGCTCGGTGAGATGCTAGAATTACTTTGCCGGCTGGATGGTCCTGATGCTTCGGAAGAAGCTGCCTTCGAAGCCGCTGCAAGGACAGTCGAGTCTGTTAAATTACGGCCCTTGGCAGCTGTCTGTAAATCCGGCTGCTGCGAAGCGACCACGACTCTTCCGTCATCAGCATATATACCCGACTCGTTGACAGAGCTGGCTTGGTATCGGCGAACGTCATCTAGATTCAACAAATCGCGAACTAAGGCCGCGTCCTCTGCCGTGATTGGTTTGTCGTGCGAACAGGAACTTGGGTCGAAGAAGTGGATGACACCCTTTCCTGATCGGACGGCCAGAGCATGCGCAGTAACAGCCATGTCTTGGGCTTCCTGGAGCGACTCTGACTGTAAGAAGGTCCATCCCGAGTTTCTAATCGCGGTTATGGCTGAGTAGTCGGGGAACTGAGGCGGATATAAAGAAACGTGGATAACGACGGGGTAGTTCGCAAGCTTGTAAAGGTGGGTGATAGACGGCAGGAGGATTATCGAAGTAGTGGTCACGGTGGTAAGACGGCCGGATCGAATTGGCGTGTATGCGGAGAGGAGAGGATCGGTGTTGTGTCGCACGGATTGTATCTGGTTGTACGATTTAAAACCAAGCAATTGGCAGTCCGGTGCAGAAAACATACCTCTGGCACCGCACCGTCGACCTTCGCGACCAGGCCCGGGTCTCTTCTCACAGCATATCTCTTGAGGTGGTGTGAAAATGGAGAATCCTGAGCTTGTGACGGCTGGACAGAGACAATGACGTCGCTGGCAAGATATGCGATTCGCGCAACTGTAATAATGGAAAGGGGTTAGGTCTTGTTCTCGCCATTGGATATTGTTCGAGGTTATAGGTAGGCATTGGGTTATGGATTGTAGGTATTATGATATGAGCTATCGGTATGGTATGCAAGCCAGGAATAATTCATTTACTGCAGTTAGATACTTAACCTAGGTAGTGGTGGCGGGGCACATGCACGTATCCATGGATGTCGGAGTATGCAAGGTATGTATATGCACTTACCTGCCTCTTCAGGCGAGCGAATCTGGATATTTTGTGCCGCCATGTTGGACTCTGGTTTAGAAGCAGCAGAGGAGCCTGCTTTTCCAAAGAAGAACGACGACATCTCAGGCCCTAATAAGACGGCGGGTCGAAGCTAGAAATAATTTTTTTCTCTCATGAGAGGGCGAAAGTGGGAAATCTAGAAGCATAGTAGTAAGTATGGTAAAGTATGGCGACAATCAGACTAATACATTCAAACCCTGAAACATTATAGGTAGGTTTAACCTTTTTAAGGCCCCGCCATGGTATTACTCTCTTCTTCGCTGCAATCACGCCATCGCTTTGCTCTAGCCTTCAGTCCTCCAACCTCTACCAATCGCCGCATGGTGCTTTGTAAGAAACGCCATTGGTGGCCAACCAGGTAGCCCCCAACCCACGTCCACGAGATGGACCCCTGCCCCACCCCCTGTCTGCGGCATCATCTATTATCATCTATCTTGGTCCAGCCGGCAATCGGTGTCCCCACGTTTTCAATCGAGCAGTTCGAGATGCCGTTTGGGTCCGGGTATCATATACCGACAGCCGCCGAGCCTCTTGAGATTCCACCTCGAACACTCATCAAACCTCAACATTGTCAGTCGGCTACCCTCTGTCCACAACTCATACTACCGGCTGGTACACGCTATGGGCTAACTATATTCGTTGCCTAAGAAGAGTAAAATGACTCGATAGTGTAGCTGCAAATTAGCGATGGCTAAGCCCCGATGCCGATAGCCGCAAGCCTTGTTCAACACTCTTAAAGTGCTACAGAAAGTAGACAGAAACGAATAGACAACACACAAACTTCCAATCATATACGCAGCACATATATATGAAGGCTGCATAAACTAACACTTCCGCATTTGCATCCCAACAAATTATCTAATCTTCTCAAGCTGGCAGAGCAATCAGCACACCCGACCCGTTATCGAACCCTTAGTGATGGTTATGACGGGTGGTCACGTTGTTTATGTGTAGATCTATCATTTCAGAAACTAGTAATCCATAAGCGGATTAGATGCAACTATCTTTAATAGAATCTTTTCCGCCTCAATTCAACTGTGACTCGTCCAACTGATACAGGGTTGGCACGTAACACATTGTGGTCTTTTGTTCATGGACTATGTTAATTACTTAAGTAGACGTCCAACACAAGCTCCAAGTCACAGAAGCCATTAACCTAGGTAATATTGATACTTCGAATAAAGTCAGACTGAACGCCTATCAAGCTGAACATACCCAGTATGTCTATTGAGTTATGCAGATATAGTCGAGATACCTCACAAGTGACAATAATAGCGACTACTTACGTCGGTATTAGTTCGCTACACAATCTACCACCATTCCAAGCTCTTCCATTTACTGATATATCAAACTACATGTTGCGGTGATTATTTACTACTTACTTCGTTAGATCTACATATCCCCTGCCATGAGATCAGTGAGCAGTTCTGTATATACTCTCCAGAAACTTTGCATCTCCCGTAGTAGGGCCTTGCTAAAGAGCAACCTCGAACTCGAGGCTTACTTGAAATAAATGAGAATATCAGCGCCGTTACGAATGTATATAAGGGAAAGCACGAGTTATATTAGATAAGAACAGAAGGAAAACATATATGAGATAAGAGTAAGTGAGTGTAGGAGTTCCCTAATGCAAGCATCCAATAATAGAAGGCTTGCGGAGTTCTCTTTGTTATCTACCAGTGCTTCGAATTTTCTTACCGCAGGCCAACTCGTATTCCATTTAAGTCTAGTATTCCAACCTTCGTCCACGCTATCGATTGAGGCTACAGATCAAGTTATCCCAGCGGGCGCACCTAGCCTTACGTCCGTAGTTAATGTTTCAGACCTTTCATTAATCGTATAAGTTTATAGTAAGCCGGCAACACAGGCTTCAAGCTTTCTTAATTATGAATCTCCTGCTCCCAGTAAAGTTGGATGCTACGTTAGTTATCACATAGTATCTCGCAGCTTCATCACCTGCCGTCTATTTCTTCGTATTCTGCGGCTTCGTGTGGGTTCCTGTCGAGAAAAAGGGGGTAGGAGCTGGTCGGAAGACAACAGCTTATGTTTAAAGCCATCCAATAGGAATGCTGGAATTGGGTGGCCGATTATAATAGAAGCAGGGCATAGGGCCCATTTAACACTTGTTATTAAACAGTTATTTATCCAATATCAAAATCAATCTCAGGGCTAACCCCAACTATTTTCCAACGAGTTGCAACCTCTGATCGTCCCCCTCAACAATTCATATACATAGGTAGCCTAAGTAACACAGAAATACGTGGTTGCAGCCACAAGTGCTACGCACCAGCCTCACATCATCGGTGACATGCCAGAACCTTATGCACAGTGGCGTGGCTGCATGGCCCCATGTCATAGGTTTGGTGGCACCACACCAGTAACGGCGTGTCGGCGATTGTGACCAGCGTGGGGGAGGGAGTTTCTGGAAGCTCAATTCTATCATTCTGAGGGGCACTAAACGTAACCGAGTCGCAACATACAAACGGCCCGAGCTGGATTCCATACCTCACGTTATTGAAATCGCAATTGTGATCGTTTGATCATCGGAAGATACGAATCTCCATTCATGTCTGTTTTTCTTTTCTTTTTTTCCTTCATGAGGACCAAGTAGCTTTTCTGCCAATTCCATTCCTCGTAGGGCTCGTCATATGAATCCGTCGATTCCGCGCATTCTCACATTTGCACCAATCCGACTTGGCCGTAATCCGCGCGCGTTATATAGTAACTCCCGCACGTTATTAAAGGCAGCATCGCTTTCTTCTCGCAGCAAAAATATTCCTCCTACATCCGCTTTCATATTCCCGGTGGCAGCAGCAACAGCACCATACTCAACGACCGGCGCTAAAAGAGGAACCATGGCACCGCCGACGACGAGCCTGATAGAGACGGCCAAGGAGGCTGCGTGCCGGCAGGCGGTGGCCGACCACTTCAGCGCGGACTTCAAGTACGTGGGGATCGGCAGCGGCAGCACGGTGGCGTACGTGGTGCAGGCGATCGCGGAGCTGGGGCCGGACGTGACGGGGCGGATGAAGTTCGTGCCGACGGGGTCGGGATCGACAGCGCTGATCCGGGACGCGGGGCTTCGCGTGCTGCAGGTGCCGGAGCTGCTGGCGGAGATCCCGACACCCACGCGCCAGCCCATCGACATCTACTTCGACGGCGCCGACGAGGTCGACGCCGAGCTCAACTGCATCAAGGGCGGCGGCGCCTGCCACTTCCAGGAGAAGCTCGTCTCGCGCCTGGCGCGCCGCTTCGTCTGCGTCGCCGACTCCCGCAAGAAGGTCGACCGCCTGCTGACTAACTGGGCCTACGTCCCCGTCGAGGTCGCCCCCATGGCCGCCGAGTACGTCCTCCGGGAGCTCGTCGCCGTCGGCAGCTCCGACCCCAAGATCCGCACCTCGGGCCCCACCTCCGCCCGCACCGTCACCGATAACCACAACTACATCATCGACGCGCCGTTCCCGACCCTGCTGCTGGACAGCGAGGCCGACAAGCTGGATCCCGCCCGGGGCCTGTGGACGCCGAGCGCGCTGCTCGCCAGGCTCAGGGGCGTCTTCGGCGTTCTCGAGGTCGGCATTTTCTCCGGCCTGAACGGGCCCCAAGTCGCGGAGCTGGGCCCCGATGCCGAGGGCGTGAAACCCGTCAAGGCGTACTTCGGTAGGGCGGATGGCGGGGTCGAGACTCTTGGTTAGCTGCAACATCACCCCAAGAATGAAAAAGTCCCGGTGTCATAAATAGATCGTTAGGGTAGTTGGCGTGGCCAGTTCGTCCATGTGCCAACGAACTTCACCCGGTGTCTCGGACTAGAAAATAATCTTTCAAGTGTATACAGCACTACTATCGAATCATCACATCTGTATGAAGGCCGACGGCTTGTTTTGGCGGCCGTTGTTCTCGAAAAGCTATCGGCCGGACGGAATGCCCGGTTTGAACACGCTTGAATTAATCTTGGAAGACGCTATTACTTATCTAAAGGTCATATCAGTAAACATTGACTAGTCTTCTCGTTACTTTTGCTTCGTGAATGGTTCCATAGTATACAACGCCCCTTGCTGGCCCCCTACGCTATGCTCGGAATATCCTGCATTTTCCCCATGCATCGCCGTGACGTCGATGATATTGGCTCGAGATACGCCCGGCGGTGTGCTTTTAGCACGAGCAGCCCTCCTGCTGGGAGGTTTGCGTATTGGTTTTTACATCAATCACTGGCACCTGTTAGCCTCTCTGCCCTGTACTTGGCTAGATATTGGACGAGACGTACTTTGCGATGAAGCTTGCGCCGCAGCATCGGTGCCCTCCATTCCTGGTAGAGCTTGCGCTATCCTTCTGAAGAGGCTCTTGACGTTGTGACCTAACTTCGCACTCGTCTCCACGAACATCAGGTTGTTCTTCTTCGCCTCGTCCTCCCCTTGCTGCGTAGTGACCTCTCGCTTGTCATTCAAGTCTGTTTTGTTGCCTACTAGCAC
This sequence comes from Xylariaceae sp. FL0662B, assembly GCA_022376535.1. NCBI lineage: Eukaryota > Fungi > Ascomycota > Sordariomycetes > Xylariales > Xylariaceae > Xylariaceae sp. FL0662B. The sequence goes on along the minus strand of JAJJKD010000305.1, from coordinate 2,103 downwards.
GATGATCACGTCGTTGCCCCGTTCCGCGCGCACGTCGTCTATCCATTTCTTGGTGTTTTGGAAGCTCTTAGCATCTGAGCACGGATGTTAGTTACCCTCTTCATGACCTTCTAACAAGACAGGGTAGTCCGCACTGGAAATGTCGTATACGACTACGGCGACGCTCGAATCTCGGATATATGAGGGAATCAGACTTCTGAATCTTTCTTGACCTGCTGTGTCCCATAACTGCAGCCGCACTGTTCGGTCCTCAAGGTACATTGTCTATGGGTCCCCAGTTAGCTGTTTCAAAGCGTCTCCCCAGGGCTGGTTATAGCGAGGCCGACTTGCCTTGGAGAGGAAATCGATGCCGATCGTGGCCTGGTACATGTTGTCGAAGGAGTCGTACATGAACCGCGTTATCAAGGAGGTTTTCCCGACTGGATTGGAAGCAACATTAGCTACTGACATGTGGAAACTCGCCACCTGTCGCCGGCGGCAGGTTGGAATGGAGGGAATAGGCAAGATGCATACCGCTCTGTTCGCCGAGGAAGACCAATCTGGATAGGAGATGTCAGTCTCGAGATCTGTGCCACAATAACTCATAGGACAGGGCTTAATTACTTGAATTTCTTCAACGGGTTGTTATAGGACCCGCCAGCTCCTCCAGCTTGCGCCATTGTCGCGTCTTGTAGATGGTGACCTCTTGTGCCTTCTGGCGTTGTTGCGTTGTTGATAGTAGATACTGCTAAGGGGAAGAAACGGGGCCGGTTCCCTGTTGCTTAAGGTGGCGTGCGGCGTGCTCACTACGGGACTGTCTAATAAGGATTAGAGTCAGGGGAGGAGGCGGCTGGGGGGATATCAAAGTTGAAAATCGAATCTCTAAAGAATTTGATACCTCAGGGAGAACAAAGGCATTGAAATGCAAAGGAGAAGGGATCGATTTGCTAAATTCTTACCTATAAAATGAGATGGTCCCTTTTTTTTTCTTTCGACGTTGAAAAATGCGCTTGGGCTGCAGCACGCTCGATAGACTGATGAGCTGGCCTATGAATTATTAGGTCACGTTGGACGATACATCAATGTTCAATGGTGGCGGCTATCACTAACCTAGGGGGTATGTAGGTACAGTGGGTGTACCTGTTAGCAAAGCACCTGGGCAGACCGGCAGACTTCCAGACTACCTGCAGACTAGCCAGTCCAGTTAGAGAAAGTGCTTACATAAGTAGCGATAACGATAAGAACCAGCCATTTCTTATCGGTCTTATCGTGCAGATGGAATGGACATGGATGCCCTGGCAAAAATTTCTGGCTTTCATAGCCCCACCAATATCACCGATCTCTAAATTTATTATACGAATATTCAACATACCACACAACTGCGCATCTCTTGCACTTTTATGCATCTGCTGAAGATTGAATGACCTAATTACCCCTCCGCCTCAATCCCTCAAAATGCCAGTGCTTCAGCCCCCGAAGGGCTCGACAGATGCGCCTGCAACGTACAAACAGCCCTCCAGGAAGGGGAAGAAGGCCTGGAGGAAGAATGTTGATGTTACGGAGATTCAGCAGGGACTTGACGAGCTGAATGAGGAGACCATAAAAGGGTTAGTGGATATATGACTGTGTACCCAATTACTGCGTCCTAACAGTCAAATATAGTGGTGTTGTGGCCGAGCGACCATCTGATGAACTCTTTACCTTCGATACAGTCGGGGACGCCTCTATTCCGAAGAAGTTCCCGAAGCACACCTCGAAATCCCTGAAGGTAGACGAGATCATCGCCGCACGCTCAGCTGTCCCGTCCGTTTCTTTGCGCAAGCGGCCAGGAGACAAGACTACCGATGGCATCATCCCGGCTAAGAGATTAAGAACTGAGTATGTTACCAAAAAAGAATTGTCTCGGCTACGCAAAGTAGCAGACGGTTATCACGAGTCAACCGTTGAGATTACAGAGGCAACATATGATCCATGGGGTGAAGTCGTGCCGTCAAAATCAGTGATTGATGAGGACAAGAGAGACGAGAAGAAGAAAGCCCCCAAGTCTATTTCGCAGAAGCCAACTTCGCTGTTAGCCAGCGGTAGATCCGTCCCCGCCGTACCAAAGCCTACGGGCGGTTACAG
>JAJJKD010000304.1:0-19985 GCA_022376535.1 Xylariaceae sp. FL0662B | reverse complement strand
AATTGGGCCTATCTCTCGCTTACGATACTCGATCTTAAGAAGCTCCCGAGAAGGAAATACTACATCGATTACCAAGGAAAGTGGACGATATCCTATAAGAATACTGCAATAGTCCGTCCTATACACTCCACATCTCATCATTGATAATTCGTGATTTCATACCCAAGCTGATATGTACAGTATTCCATATCCACCCCTGAATATCGAGATCTTTCTAAAGGCAGCATGGCGTTAGAGACAGATAGTCTCGATCCACACGCCCGGACCAAGACGCATTCGTTCACATACGCGATCGCCTAAACAGCCACGGGAAACACATCTCCAACATCTACACCATATATTCTGAGCTTGTATGGGAAGACAGCCACGACTAACTGCTTGCGTTCTGTCTCTCTCCCTCATCTATAACAATGATTGCCGCTACAGTCTACTTAGGTATATTAGGAAATAGTGACGAAACCACCAACTATGCCAGTTGCCAGGTTGTTATAGCAGTTTTTGGTCACGTCTCCTATATTACTACTCGGAAGGTAACGCCTTATTAGAGGGTAGGATGGGGTAGCGCTTGCCCACCTAAGGACTTTAAGAGGTTATGTTCTTCCTGTCTAGATATTATGGTAGGTACACGCCGAGTTTGGATTATTGCTATTGTGTATTTTTTTAGAAGAAAAAATATCGTTATTTTAAGGATGGGTATATCATTTCCTGATGCTTAGGATATGAATAATCGGTTGCCAGGGAGTGAATTATATTATTATGATAGTGATAACCTAGCACTTCAATTAAATTCTCTCTAGCCAACGCTGCTACCTTTTGGCGTTGCTGAGCATGTATCTTGATACCTTTACTCTCTTCACCTGGGCTTCCGTGTCTTCTCCAACGAATCTTTCTCCCAGCTTTCTTCACTCCGCTACCACAACACAGACCATAGCCACACCATCAGTCACCAACAACCCACTACATCATACGTGTCTATCGCAATCCTCACACATTATCTACCATCATCATGCCTCCCAATGCGACAATGGATACCGAAAGTACCCACGCACACCATGTCATTGCGCTCTGCCATGTCATCATGAGCTGCGATGAGTTCAAGGCCGACACCAAGAAGCTGGAGCCCATCTTGAAAGTGTCAGCGAAGAACATGTAGGTCACTTTCCAATATGTTTTGACGCATCTTTGTTCGAGGATGCTGACGGCAATAGCAATCGCAAGATCGACTCAATCGTCTCCCCCTACGGCTTTACCTTCAAGGGCGGCAAAATGTGCCAGAAATCTGGTGATGGCGATGCATCTACTCCCTCCACTCCCGCGAAGACCAATGGCAACAACAGCGCCGCTACTCCCAAGACGCCAGCCTCACGCAAGAAGAAGGATCAGACCACAGCAGGTAGAAAGCGCAAACGTGATGATATGGGGGAGGAGGAGCACGAGGTGAAGGAGGAATATGACAATGATGATGGGGCGGTGGCCTAAAGGATGACCTGAGAACAGCATGAGACCTCACTCAGTTATGATTCACGGTGGTCTCTTAGGCTCAAGAAGGCACAATATATGTGTTGGGGATGGTGAACTATGCATTTCTTCTTTACTAGTATACCACCCAAAATAAATGGTACCATGATCTCCTTGACACTTTTTCCTTCAAGTGATCATTTAATTTTACTATTTTGTGATGTGATATCTTTGTAACATGATATCGATTTGGACAATCTGATGTATTATCTTATCTTCGAGAAGAACTTGCAACACATCACATCTATTCCCGTAAAACAAACTTCTCAACCTGCTTCTGGTTTCACTGCTAGAACTTCGGCGTCCGGTAAACATTAGCCTTAGTTTCCGAGAAGGCTACGAACCATAAGTCCTTACAGATAGAATATAAGTATCCAAGAAGAAGATATATGTATCCTTGTCCGATGTGACTTCTGGTGACAGTCCAGTAAAAAGTTCCGCGTATGCACCCTTAACAACAGGGTAGGCAGTGAATCAGAGCAGCTTGCCGCCTCGACGGGGAGTTTCGCTGGGGACGAATTTCAGCACGCAGGTTTCCTAGCTTTATGATCCTAGGATCTCTCTAGACTTGAAGCGCTTTTATAACTCAGCGCCGTGAACCCACGCACCTTTTTTCTGAGGCCAGAGCAGTAAATTATTGGAATATCTGGTAGCTGGTATGCAATATACAGGTGGCTGGAGGACGCCCCACATCAGTGGCTATATAGGAGGATATCCCCTCCTACCTGTGATACCTCTCTTACTACTACTACTATCAATACAACTGATGTACACACTCATAACCTGCGTATCTATTTCAACATAAATGGTCGATTTGGGTCTGTGATAGTCTAGGTTATCCATGTAGATACGCACATGCTCCTTGTGGTGCCTACATCTTTACCATAGATGGAGAAATGGGGATTACGCGGTCCTCGTGTCTTCGCGTGCTTTTATCTATCGCCGTAAACAGATGTAAGGTGTCAGTAATTTGGGGAATAGAAACGGTCCCAAGCCGCTTGCGTCGAGTTGCTTCTTATAGCTTTAGAGCGTATATGCTTATCATGCTATACCCTTGTCTCTGGGGCTGCCATGTAGCTGTCATTATCGGAGCACACGCTGAACTTCGTTTCGATTTGCAGAAAGCGCTGTGAGCCCCTTTACAAACCGTAGACCCTTAAGATCGAGAGGCAGGAATATAAAGGTTACCTTCGTTCCACATTCGGCCGTCTTGGTTTGTTCAATGGCATCACCTTCATCTCAGACAACTAATTACGTTCACTTTCGCATTCTCCGAGCAGATAATACGCGCAAGTTTCTATCGAGTCCCGATGCCATCCTATCCATGATTTATACTTATCGATAGTTAACTAAGTGTACCCAGGGCCCTAAATTGTCTGGCCTTGTCAGCTAGGTATGTCAAGTACGTCTTTCTTTAAAGCCTCAAGTGCAGAGACAAAGCAGTGTCTGTATCCGCTAGCAAATATTGATAGCACGAGCTTGTCAGTACATACAACGCCAATAAGTATGTTTTAAGATATGCGACTCTTAGAGGGCCTTTCGCAGAAAGCACTCTGGATAGCTCTGAATATCGCCTTATCTGTAAGAAGTGAGCCATCCATAATACTTTAGACACCCGTAATGCGTCATACCTGAAGGTGGTGATGCCTGTCGGAAGAAAAATTGTAGACTCACGAATGGACTCGTACAGTTGTGTCTTGCTAGTAACAATAATCTATACATTGAACTTTGAGTGCTGAAAAAAATATGGCTCGTCTGGTTGAAGGTGAAATTGATCATCTAACACTTCCTCTAGTTAGTTGCTAGAGTAGATGTCGAATCGATGTGAAAAGGAGTGATTCTGTCGCGGTGATGGCCCCAATACCGAAATTTGATGGCGTGCTACCGGCTTGCCCACAACCCTGGTGGGTCGTGTCTGCATTTGGAAACCAGACCTGGACGCTTCACGCATCACTATACCTACGTTGCTGAGACCCTTAGGTAGGTATTTGGTAATTAAGTATGAAGCAACTGGAGCAGCTTTTGTACAGTAGAGCTCTCAAAGAAATAATTTCTCTCCTTGACCTACCAGGCTGGCCTAGTCATTCCAAATCTGTTTTTTAAACTAAATTTCCGCTCCACCCTCAAAGCCCTCGACTTCCTCGAGTAGAGGTAGCATTGCTTTCGGTCATAGGCGAGATGATTTCTGAAGCAAGTCGACTGACTTACGAACAACTCAAGACAGTATTTCCAGAGCGAGTGACTTCTCCTGATGATGCTGAGTACGAACGAGAGTTTTGCCGTAACCGATATGTTGAGTCTTACTCGCCCCTTTTTGTCACCAACTTTTCTACCGAGATTATGAATTTATTGCATCTCAATCTTGGCTTCGGTGGTTGGATAGTACTTTATTTCGCGGCTTCTCTCTCTTATATCTTATAGCACGTTCGCTAATTGAAATCATCGTGGCTGGATAAGCCCGATAGAAGGATTTGCAGATATTTATTACTTAAAGTTGACGAGGCTCGCCAAAATCACAGTATTTGGAGGCTAATAAGGAATAGGGTAAAAAATCGTATTTCAATTATAGGCACGGGCATTCCTTATCGGGCACCATCTAAATCTATTTAACAGTATCCCAAACGCCATTCAGTGCTTCAAGTATATGCTCCGGAAGTGGGCCTTTCCTAATCGCAGTTACGTTCTGCTTAACCTAGGCAATCTTGCTTGAGCCGAAAATAATGGCATCTCGAGGCTCTAATGCATCTCGAAGACGGAAGCGGCACTACGGTGGCGCTTCCGTCTTCGAGATGCCGTATGGCTCGAGTGTCTTGCCGAGAAAGTGGATGGCTTCGTGATGTTTGTTCGTATCGTACCGCCGAGCATCCGTTGACATGATATTACCTTCTGTGAAACGTGTCCCTTCAACTTTTCCCGATGTTAGGGCACCGTGCAGAAAGCCGCTGGCGTGCGGGCTATGCGATACAAACTGCATGCCGTGCTTACGGACCAGATCGATCACCGGACCTTCATGTCGGCGGTTGATGATGTTGTATATGCCTTGGTACACTGTTGGCTTGACATACTCCTCGCGCTCGCAGATGTTAATGAACTCGGTCAGCATCTCGGCTGGAAAGTTACAGAGTCCTAGCTGTACCGAGGATTAGTATGGCCTAGTTACTATTACCCCTTGCTCCGGAAAAACTGTTAAAATCTTACCAATTACCTTATCAAACAACCCTTTCTTGTATTGGGCGTGAAAAGCAGCTGCCTGGCCTTTTAAAGGAGTGGCTGCGTCCGGGGCGTGGGGGTAAAAGACATTGACACGTTGGCCATCCCCGAACCGTAAGGTCTCACGGCTTTCTGCAGCGGACCTGGCGATCTTTTCGGGTTCCAGAGTACCTTTGATGCCAGACATACTAATCAATACTTTGGTATCAATAGTGAATCCCAGCTGTGCAGCTCCAACCTGTCCAAGGAGACGCTGCGAAGCCCCGACGTCTGTGGGCGGATATAGGGCGGCAGTGTCGAGTCGGCTTATACCTACTTCCTTGAGCGTTTGCAACAGTTCTGCTACTGCCTGCTCCCCCATGAATTCATTACCGAGACCACCGCAGCCGAATATTATCTGTGGTGCTTCCGAGGACGCCATGACCGTTACGGTATCAATGTGATGATGCGATGAGGAGAGGAGAGGGGATGATATGTTCGTCTAGCGCCAGGACTTGGGCTGAGAGACAAGGAGATAGGAGACTGTGAGTCTTCCGTCTAAATAGGTGCATGTATGCAAGGGCCGCTTGCTTATGGGGAGTTATGGCAGGCAAATGCAGGAAGCTGTGTTACACAAGGGTGGCTTTGGCGCCAACAGTGTGCACCGAGCCTCGTCTCCCGCAAGCTGCATTGACTTAGGGAGATCACCAACATAACAGCATCTAGGCGGATTGGCAACTGCATTAACGCCGCCCCCACGGGCTCGGTTTTCCTAATTAGGATACTCGAGAGCGACGACGTAGCGGCATAGGCTGGGGCTGCAACAGACCAAGCCCATCTGGGAATCTGCTTACCCAAATGATGCTTTCGGGCATAATGCAGCGAGAGAGACGGGCCGGGACGAAGCGAGGCTTTGGGGCATCAAGGTCACCAACATCTAGGGGTTGGAAATGGCCCGCCTAAGAGCTCTGAGTAAATGGTGCTTTTATGAAAGGAAGAAGCCGACAGAGTCGAGGTTGAAATCGGGATCTCGGCCTGAACCGATGACATGGCTGAGAGCGTCGTTCAGGATGATCAGCTTGTGGAGGACGCAGTTGCTTTGATCCAGCAATCCGGGGTGGGCTATGACGAAAGTTACGGTGCCAGCTTTATGAGTTGCGCCATATATCACACGGCATGGGTTTCCATGGTAGTGAAGGATTGTGCTGGCGAAAAGAAATGGCTGTTTCCTCAGTCGTTCGACTATTTGATTCGTACGCAGGCTGATGATGGCAGCTGGAGAAAAACCGCTACAGCATCACAGATTGACATCATCTTAAATACAGCATCCTCGCTCCTCTCCGCAGAGACACCCCCTCGAGCCGCTCAACACGGCAAGTCATATACTCGCAGGAGTCGATGGGCGGATACGTCAAGCACCGTTGTCGCTGGCTTCTCATCTCAATAGGATGTCGTTGAAACAGCACATGTTGGCTTCGAACTGATCGTCCCGGCATTATTAGAACTGTTGAGGACAGAGGACCCTTCCATGGTCTTCGAGTTTTCAGGGGGGGAAATACCAAGGCAAATTCATGACTATAAGATGTCGCGTTTCGTGCCCGAGTCTCTATATGGCCGCAAGCCTTCGACGGCGCTCCATTCCCTCGAGACACTCGGGGGGGAATTGGACTTCGAAAACATAGCTCACCGCAAGGCTGGCGGCTCCATGATGGGATCTCCGTCTTCCACGGCGGCATATCTCATGTACGCCACGAATTGGGACAGCGAAGCAGAAACTTACCTTTGTCATGGTATCCAAGCCGGCATGGGAAAGGGCAGTGGTGCTGTCCCAAGTGCATATCCTTCCATGTTCTTCGAGTATACTTGGGTGCGTCCGCCATGACTTGGGCCTGATACCCGAGTTGCTAACTATAAAATAAGGTCTTGTCGACTCTTCTCCGCGCTGGATTTTCTTTTGGAGAAATATCCTGCTCCGTGTTGGATGCAATGATTAGACTAATCGAACAGGCATTTAAAGAGGGGCAAGGAAGCATTGGCTTCGGTAAGACGCTCAACACTTATACCAGCACTCTCTTGAGTATCATTTAATACTTTCCTTGTTGCAGCACCTGGTTTGCCGGCCGATGTTGACTACACTGCCAAGTGCATCACCTGTCTAAGCAGGCTGGGAAGGACGGGACCCCCTGGTGCGATGATTGCCGCTTTTGAAATGAACACTCATTTCTGCACATACTCTTGGAGCGGAATCCGAGCTTTACGGGAAATTGCAATGTTCTCTCGACGCTTCTGGAGCAGCCTGATGTGTCACGGTACTCGGCTCAAATCTTGAAGGTTGTCAACTTTTTGTGTGATTGCTGGTGAGAAAGCGACGAAGGCATTAGCGACAAGTGGGTAAGGTTTCCTGCGATGAATATCCCTAATGCAATCGATGGTGTGCAAAAAACGAATTCCCATGTAACGGCACTTACGTATTTATTAACGGCACGGCTGAGTAATTAGTGTATTATAATAAATAATAAAAATAAGGAGAAGGAGGTTTAGGATAATTGCAGCTGTCATTACAGTTATGGATAGAACCCCCCCTTTTTTGTACAATCAAAAGCTTAGAGCCCCGGCCATATTATGCCACTATCATTATCTTTACTCCAGTATCCACGCCCGCCTTTCTGCCAGATCTCCGATCGTTTATCAAATGAATCTTGCATTTCGTCGAAATCGTCATCGGTGTACATGTGGCTGGGATCTGGGGTTACATGTTTGAACGATTCCAATAAATCATATTGGTGTAATCGATCCAAGTCCCACATCACATATGCACGCTCACGACGCCCGGCATCATATCATACATAACCCACGCGCCTCGTGGCAAGTATTGGTGGGTGGAACTCCATGCTTGATAGGGGCCCTCATCAGCATCCGCCTCGCCACGCCGTGGGGACAAGGCTTCAATCTCGTCCTCTGTGCACTCGTTCAAAAAGCGGCCATCCCCATCATCAGCCAATGTGGAGAGCGCGTCGCAAAGGGAGACACCATCAGCACTGAAGGTCGACTTTAATAGAGCATGTTGATTATGATATGAGTTTTCTTTCATTACTTGATAGATGAACTCAACACCCCTTGAAATCTGGAAATTATAAATATCAGTAACTTGGGAGAAGTTTATAGGTATCGCCTCGTATTCTGGGAGGCACAGGTTCTCGCGTACCCAACGTTGCTTCCAATGGTTATCACCACCTAGGGTCAGATAGTCCATCTCCAATTCGCCGAATTCAATGTCATGGGCAACAATATCGTAGGTGGCTATACGCTGTTATTAGAAAACGAATGCGATGTGATATACAACATAATGATGGATTTGGGCGGTAACAATGACTAACCTTTGGAAATTCGCTTCTCGAGGTAATCATGTACACAGCCAAGCTGCTCGTTTTCCCAGGGAGAATGTTGCGATAGGAGTTTGTTATATCCATTTTGCGGGGAGATCTCGGAGGATTTTCCCTGTTTCGAACCAAAAAGTCTGAGGAAAAGCTCGATCCTGTAAAAGGCGCGCTGGAAGCGGAAATACTCTGCGGGCGAGAGAACCAAATTGGTAGCTATCTTAGGGTTATCCTGAGAGAGAAGGTTCCAAGCATCAAGGGAAAAGTCCGCTGATAGGTTTTCGATCACATCATGCGTATACCCAATCTTTAGCAGAGTGGAAAGAGGCATCAGGTGAAGACTGGCTAGGAGCTTGGCGGGCTCATTGAAGAGTGCATCAAGCAACGCTTGGATCGATGTATCTGTGGGAGGAGACGGGATGCGAGATGCTTCTAAGATGGCGACTGCGTATGGCAGCAGCTGCGGACCAATCTGATGCTGGATAAGGTCATACATAATGCTGGGATGTTCTTTGAAGGATATGTAGAAATGACGGCAGGTCAGAATGGAGGATGGAAGGAATCGGATGTTGCCTAGACTCCGTAGCACAGAAAATACCAGCTCATAAGGAAGCTTCATGATGGAAGACATTGTGCCCAGATATACGAGAGAGATAAGATGTGAAGGTGAAGAGGTGTCTCAGTAAGGACGTTCGTGAGGATGAAGGAGAGTAAAGGGGTTTGACCTGTAAAGACGGTAGACGGACGACGAGGAGGTGGTTCGTGCGTCACTGACAAGCGCGCGGTAAGTGAGTAGGAAGATGTCGTCCTTACCTATAAACACCCTCTACTACTATTGTCATTAATATAACTGACGTATACACACTCATAACCTGCAAAAAATCAGCATAAAATTAAATTTATTTGAATTATATATATTCATAAACAGCTATATTATTATAAAAAAAAAAAAAAAAAAAAAAAAAAAGTGGCTATAAGCGGGAAATTTTCGTGATTAGCGTGACCTTTCAAAAGTCCCTATCCATAGTACTACTATATACGCATTACTCTTATATACATTCCTGTGCAATGCTCTAATCCCATTTTTAAATGTCTAGACCTATCTATCCTGTGGTAAAAGAAAATCGACTCCAACTTCTAATCTTCTTTCCAAACCGATAAAACAAGATTGGCGCTGGTACCATGATAAAACATAAGAAGGCCAGCAAGCTCGTGGCCCAATCAACGCCCAACTTATCGTACTTTCGGTTGTTTAGCACCGCGAGGCCTATCGTTGAGGGGTACGGGGGTATCAGTACTCACCATGATAGTTGCAAATAGCGGAAATGATGATGAGACCAGACTCCTCACTATGATGTGGATCGACATTGCCGAGTTCGCGTGGATCTGATACACGTCAACAATATAGGCAATACCCGAGATGAAAATCAGCATCAAGTTCAGTCCGATAAAATACATGGCCAGAGCCTGTGAGATCCAATGGACATCGCCGGACCAAGCGAACCAGAACAGTGACGGAGGCAGCAGTACGCCCCCTAGAATCATAGGCGGCAGACGCCACTCAGGCAACGGCGGGCCCGTCGTGCATAGAGATAGTTCTTTGTACCACGTCAGGCTAAAGACAGAGCAGGCGGCCCAAGCGGACAGTATGCCTATGATAACAGCTATAAACGGCAGCGACGACGCGGTCACAGGCCAGCCACGCTGTTGGAAAGCAATCGGAAAGGCCTGGAAGGACAGGTACAGGATGCCATAAACGAGGGTTAAATACAGTGTGATGATGATAAGGATAGGCTCAATAACAAACATACGAATCGGCTTCGTAAGATAGCGGCTTGTTATATCGTGGAACCTGATACGCGTCTCTTCCGATTTAGCGTGTAAGGCCCAGTTCCCCGTCTCGAAACGTAAGCGGCTGGCTTTGTGGCGGAGGATCATCCGGGATGAGGTCTCACGGATGGTGAAGCAGCCGAGGAAACTTAGGGCCCCGGTGATGATCAAAGTCGTCCAAGCAGTCCAACGCCAGTTGACATCGTATGTCAGGTAGGACCCGACGACGGGTGCGATAGTAGCGCCGAGGTTGATACAAGTTGCAGAGAGGCCCAGGGCCACGCCGCGGGAGATTGGCTCATACAGTTCGAAATACATTCCCGACACAATCGCCATGACTCCCGAACCAAAAACACCAGCAAAGAATCGGCAGATCAAGATGGTCCGCACGTTCTCACCTAATGCTATAGGCAGTTGAAACACGGCCATTCCGGCCGTAGATAACCAAAAAGGGACCACATGCCCAAAGATCTCGGACAAGGGGCCGAAGAAGACGGGCCCTGCAAAAAACCCCAGAATCCACAGCGCAACGGTCAGCTGCATCACGATGAGCGGAACGTCAAACTGAGACGCCGTGACCTTCTCGGCCGGCGCAAAGACACTAGATCCGAACGAAGCGGAGAGTATCATACCGGACGTAGTAAAGACCATTGATACTTTCTTTAAGGAGGTCCAGTTTCGCGCGCATTCTGGATCATTAGGTCCATCCCATTCCACAATGTTGTTGGCCACACCTTGCCCCTCCTTGCTTTCGTCTGGAAAGTTCCCGGCGAGATGTTCGAGATCGGAAATCGGCCTCGAGGCATCGATGGCCTCTAAATCATTAATTTTGACGCTGGGTGCCTGGCTTGAGACGAAGAATGTAGACGGCGTCCTGCTGCCTGCTATCGTGGAAGCTGCCGACATTGGCGTATCCATGATGGCGATCGTACCAGTACCCAGCTGGGTACTATATCTCTGTCGTTTGCTCGATAATCCCAAGAGCTAACTCGATATCAGCGTTAAATCGTAAGCGACCATAGCATGTGGTTAATTCGTAGCTATCCCGCTGTAGTAAGTACTGGTTAGACAAAAGCAACAAAGAGATATTAGAATAGGGACAGACGATCATGATTCACATATACCCAACTCGCCTTATCTAGGTATGCGAACTCGGACTCAAGAACGTGATGGTGGGTCTTTATTGAAGAAAAAAAAATCCAGACAATTGCATATCGGACAATTGGTGGGCTGTTTCTTTGCATGTGGTGGCGCGCCCCGTTCTATACCGTGATGGTTCCGTGACTTCGCCGCCGAAAACAACGCCGAAGAGTTCCGGGCCGCGCCAACCACCCTAGTACCGTCTCAATCCACAGCAGGAAGTACAAATTGCAAGAAATGTAGCATTATTCCGATAAAATGCCGTGAGCGACGAAACCAGCATAGGCAGGGTGACTAATAACTAGTAGCTCACCCACTGACTCATGGAGGCAAAGACAAAATTCTTTAGAATACCTATCGTCTTCGATCGAATTCGCAGCTGATAAGCTAAAGTTCAATGGGTTCCTACAGTAGCATGAGGCTCAAGCGATCCGCAGCCTGTGCTTAGCCCCCTGTTTACGTACAAACGTATCCATGGGAATGGTACTACCACTGTGGGTAGGGCTGCCGCACTTGGCGTTGGGTCCAGCAGTTTGTGGTGTGATTATTATATCTATCACGGACTTTTAATTAAAGAGAATGAACATCCATGTTGAAGTATTGATGCAAAGTCATCATCAACGTCATCATGATCAATACACTCAATAGTAAAGCTACTCAACCCATCAATGCATTAAAGAGAACCGATTTCGCAATCATCATTCCACTATCTTCCCACGGTCGTCCATCTTTCCAATGACTCCCTCGAACAATTTGGGCAATATTTCGGAGGCTCCGCCTTGGAAGAAGAAATCAGTTCGTGAGAGCCCCGCCGCGGAATCTTCGTCCGGGTTGACTACGGCAACAACAGCTCCTTTTCTTTGGGCCTTGCGTATGTAACCAGCGGCAGGGTAGACAGCAGCAGCAGTGCCAACCACGACCATAATATCAATCTTCCCAGCCATGAGCCAGTTCTCTACTTCCATGAGCATCAACCCGTCCAAGCCCTCCCCAAACCACACGACGCCTGGCCTAAGTAACCCAGTTTTGCAATTCGGACAGTGCGGCAAGTCCTCTATCTTGATAGAGGGTACAGGAATATCCGGGTTGAGCAAAGGAAGCGTCCGATCAGGTGGGTAATCCTCGGCCGCGGGCGCGAGAGCAGGGCACACGGGATCGTTCAAATTGTTCTTGTCAATATAGCCACACTCGTTGAAGCACTTGTTGTCGAAAAGGCTTCCATGCAGAAGCCGGAGCTTCGATTCTGGGTGCCCAGCGCGAGGAGAGAGGCCTAGAATAGGTAGGCAATTAGGGTCAAGGAGCCAATTCGCGTGAATATTACAAGCGCAAAAAAAAAACCTACCGTCTACATTTTGTGTCAAGCAAAGGAAGTTGTCTTTCGTCTTTGCCAATTCAGCAAGGGCGTAGTGACCATGATTCGGCTTCGCCTTCAAGGCCATATGGCGACGCCAAGCGTAGAATAGCCATACCAAAGCAGGGTCGGCTTCAAACGCTTCCGGGGTCGCGAGAGAAGTCGGCTCGTGGTTGCGCCACAGACCGCCAGCGCCGCGGAAGGTAGGCAAGCCCGAAGCTGCTGATAAGCCGGCTCCGCACAGAGCTAGGATACGGTTACTCTTGTTCACGAGTTCCTGAAATTCAGTAATGGACGTTCGAGGCGCCATTGCTGCATCGATAATATACGTTTCGAGTATCACCTCTAGAATAGGATCAAGGGGTAGCGAGGAATCAATGACCGAACCGGGAGTCGTGAGGAGCAGTGCATGCTAGGAGAGTACGAAACTCGAATATCGGATACATCTTGGGCTAGAACAAGGTTCTGCTCGATTGCAGCGAACCTTAGACAGCACAAAGTTGTGGGGTTGAATGTTGGAAATATGTGTTAATGCGTACTCCATACGTACAAATTCATATACGATGTAAAGGCATATTTCCCTTACGCGAATTAATCGTGATATTACTTTACCGCTAATAAGTAACGGTTACTTAGTATGTTAGAGCCAAGGGCACAGTTCGTCTTACACAGATAGCAGTTCTTGTCCACCACGAGTGCAGAAAGAGTGGAGGGCTCTCAGCCACGCGTACGACATAATTAATTAGCTTGTGATGTCTATTCACGAGGCAAAAGCTTCGTATCTCTTACCAACCGCTGTGCCGTTCCCAACCCCTGGATCGGTGTAGATCGACAAGGTATCCGTGGTGTTCTTGTAGTCAACGCCGCATTTGCCCGAAAAGCCTTGGAAGAGGCCAACTCTCTCTTCTATATACTTCCCAAATCCATTCCTAGAGCAGCTTGTTCCCGGCCCATCATTACAATCTGGTAAAGGTTGAGGCGCACTATTGACGAGGACCCGATAGTACTCGGTATCGTCGTAGCCGAAGCTCCCGGAGCAATTAAGTCGCTCGATCGCCAGGTTTCCCAAGAATGACATCAAATGCGAACTCTTCCACGCGCGGCTATAGTTGATTCGGTCCAATGGCATGGTCTCGTTGATGGTTGTCTCGCTTCCACCAAATGCCGAGTTGTTAAACAACCCCATGGCGACAAGTACCGTAGGCGGCAACTCGCGGTGAGTAAAGCTGATGAGCAGATCTTGCTCCGTAGTTTTGTCCATTAGTAGATTGGCTGTGGATTGGAGCCAGGGAAGCCCGACAACACCGGAGACCTGGTTCCCGTAGCCAACATTATAATGATATTGGATATCAGCCGTGTATTCCCAACCAAGCCAATCGTCAGGCGTGAACAGGTCCAGGTCGCAGAACGGTGAGCTTCCACGAATGACAGATTCGTAACCGCACAACTCCATCATACCGTAAATGTCGTTAGCCGTGAAGTTGAATCCGGGTGCCATAGTGTTCAGTCTAGCCATAATAGGTTTCGTGAACTTCTTTAGGTACATTGACGCTTGGTCACTTCCTGCAGAAGACGAGTATGCTGGACAGCTCTTGTAAGGTGTGAGACTATTTGCGCCCGCTTCTCTGGATTCATCGACACTAACGACACTCATGTCGTTCTCATCTATTTCCAGACCCCTTACAAACGCCTGCGCCGATTTGAATGTCCGTTCGGCCGACGAGGTCCAGACACGTGAGGGTAATCGGAGGTTTGGATATCGAAACGAGAGAGTAACCCCCAGTTGGGCGGCCTCCAATCTGCCCACCCGCGTTAGCAGCTCCTGCTCAGCATCCGTCAGAGGAGCTGTCCAATCGGCAAGAAAGCTAAGTGCTGGGATTTTCGACCAGTCTATGGCAGTGTTGTTATTCAACTTCTCGATAAACGGCTGAATGAACTCCTCGTAATCATAATCATTGGCATAAATTGCGGCATGGCGGCAGAGGTAAGCTGTTCGCACTGGTGTGCAGCCTTGAGGTGGTGAAGGAGATGCCGGCGGGTCTCTTGACTCGAAGTACGGAGCCACACCGCCTAGATGTTCAAGAGGATTGAAGTTGTAATTAGAATAGAGAGAGGCAGCATAACAACTTCGAACAAATCCGATAATAAGCAGCACGACTAGGGGCTGCCGGTGAAGGCCACTCGAGGAAAGCACAGGCGTCATCTTGATGAAGAATGATAAACAGATACTAGGCGAATCTGGAGGTAACTCTCTCAACAGAGACAAGACGCATTTTCTTCCCTCATAATATAGGAGAACATGCATACACACGAGTTACCCATCTATCTCCTTACAATAAAATAATAAAGGTGACGATACCACGGTGCAAATTAAACTGTCGGGTGCATCCCAGCATCTTGCCGTCATCAAACATGGGTTCAGGTTAACTGGCGGTGGCTAAACAAGCCAACGAAGCTTATTTCCCTGCACGCTACCCTGTTCCTAGCTCACACACGTCACGCAGATTAATCTTAAACTTGCCATAGGAATGTACTACCCGTACTACGTATTGACCTGCTACCTGTGTATTAAAAACCTGTCCAAAGTTCAACATTGCAATGCTTATCTAAGTGTCTCGGGAATTTAACCGAGTCACTTGGGTATCTGATTAACTGCCGCAAAGCAGCACCTCCCTAACTATCAAGAGGGGTGGCCGATCAGAAAACGCATAGGCCACTATGCATCTATTCTCACTCATTTTCGCTTCAGCCACAAGTACTGGGACTAACGTAGTTACATCAAACTACAGGAAAAGTTCGGTGTGCTAAAAGTATCAGTTGTTAGGTTAGAGTGCCATAGCGCTGTAGTTCAAGGTGCTGCTTTACGGCAGTTAATCAGATACTGATCTATGCATTTTCTGATCGGCCATCTATCCTTGATATTTGTGGAGGTGCTGGTCTACGACAATTAATCAGATAGCCATCGCTAGTACCACCAATCCTTGTCGACACGGCTTCCTGGATGGGTAATTAACACGGCAGCACGAGCAAGCCTTAACGTAAGGCTTTGTCCATAAATACCTATTGCAATAAACTCACCCAATACCGCTCCCATTAAAGCCCAGGCTGATTCAAGTGATTTAAGGCGGTGTGCTTCCTGCCCCACAGCCTTACAGATAAATATATGTTCTGGATGGCGGGATCTTTGGGAGAAATAATTCATCTTATGTTACATCGAATTCACGGACCATGGAGAAGCGATCCGCGCATGAGATTGTTATTCGAGGCTAGCCTGTATGGCGGATGGAATATTTCATTACTGCATTTTAAAACTCTGAATAGCTGCTTTACTATCTAGCTTAGGCTCTCTGACCGCCTTACAACCGTCTGAGTAAGGTTTATAACCAATCTTCGTCCACGGAATGGATTCTCCATGGCACCCGGGATCCGTATATCCTATATAATTTAAGAAGTGAGTCCAGGTGGCGACTAGGCCTTAAATGCGGGAGGTTTTCTGGCGGAATAGGTACTTTTTTGGAAACTATAACAAGAAAATAGATAACATACCGTGGATAATTAGAAGTCCTCCTGAATTGTAGAAAAAATAATTGGTTTTCGGATCAACCTTAACACATTCTTTCGAAGCCGGCGCTTTGTGATAGAGAATATTCTTATCGTTTTCGCTGTTTATTCGAGGTTAGTCGGTTTTCCAGGGAGTATAGCATAGCATACCAATCCTCAAGTGTGGCATATTGGTTGAACTTCTGCGCTGCTCTAGAATCCAGAGTATTATTTCCGCCACTTAAGGCTGGATGGCCTAAGGCGACAGGCAGGCCCAGAGCGAGGAACGTGGGGAACTTCATTCGGTAGACTGTTCGAAACGGGAGAGGTGTGGGAGGATAAAGACGAATTCAAGAGATCTATGGACAATTGTATCATTAATATAGTTTTAGATCATTGCTGTAAACGACATTATGTAACCGCTGCGTTGGGCTACTAGTCGATAGGCTAGATTCCTTTATGATATTTTTAATCCTTATAGTGTAAGTTTGTGTATACTTAGTCCCTGTCTTACCTTTCCTTATAGTCACGACAAAAGATCTAATGCAGTAGTTGTCGATGGACTAGGGCTGGAACTGATTAAGTATAAATCCTTCCGAATGACTAACATATAAGTACTCGACGGCTTTATCCGAGTAAGAGGGTCTAGGAAAAGATGGACTGATAAAGCGAAAACTATTGGCGCTGTCAGGAATCGAACCTAACTTACTTTGTGTGTCCTAACCGGCTGGAAGAGCTATAATTAACAAAGGCCGAAGCCGCTTCCACCAAGCAAATTGTGAAGTTTCCGTACACGCTTTTGCCATAAACTATGGTTAGCCTACATACACTAGGTGCCCGGGAAGTAACTGTTAAACAAGTTTCTAACACATGGAATACTTGTAAGAGCGTGGCAGAATGCCTGTTCATTTGAACCGAAGTCTGAAAGAGAATAATATGTTTGGAGTGTTACTTCTTTTGATCACGACAAGCATAAGAGAACCTCTGCTATATAAGTAATTGTTAGGATGTACGTACGTAGTAAGTGCGTGTCTAATAGCTCTATGTGATTATGTGTAATTATGGGTATGCCTATATAAATAGAGACTCTAGGCCGAATCAGGAATCGATCGAACTTGGTTAGTACATATAATGGAACCCAAAACATTTTATGTACTTGGGAAAAATTAATAGAAGGAATATTTGTGTCGCCCCTGTCGTCACCATCTAGGCATTAATCTAGGCATTACGTTGGTGGGTTTAAGTAGTATTGTCGATCTTGCCCTTTTTACTACCGAAACCGGAGAAACCCTACGGACCCATGATATCCGCTGCTCAGAGCAACACTTATAACATGGCATTCACAAAGCAAAATGCTCTTGTCAGTTTGGATATGTTGCCTACGAGCCCTTGGGGTTTAGCAGTCATGATGTTATTGTCATACTTTTTGACTGTCCCGTCGCTCGGGGTCTGGCTGGCTAGCCTACACTAAATATATAAATATAGACTAAAAGGTCCGTCAAGAACAAAATGGTAGGCAACCTAACGCGATACCAGATCAGAAAATACTCGGCTTTGTGTGTCAGACTACAGCTGGTGCCATAGCTGAGATAGCTAGTTCTACATACGTTATCGAAGGTATGTGGACTTACAGAAAGTGCAAAATCAGAATAATACTACTCGGAACAGTGGATGTTAAGGGCGAGATCAAAGGGAATTATCTCAACGATACAGCATTCGGGGAACGCTAGTACTACATCGATACAGATAATACGAAGAAATGCAACTCTAGACTCTACCTGATATCAACGAATAATACTTATACGAACGTTGTGGAAATTCCCATTGCTGCCGGCAAATGCTTCGAGGGTAACATATAACAACTTTAAGGATGTCGTCACTATCGACTCGCACTGAAGATAGCATTCATATGCTATTACTCTCCAAAGAACAGCTCTTCATTATGTATACGTCTGGAGCCACCCCATTTACTCCTTGGCATTAATCCATCACCTTGTAAAATAGGGGCGACAATAGTACATCCAGATCAGGGGCATAATTATGTTACCACTCTTGACCTGTAGAGAATAATCTATATCTCCAAATCAACACCGATCCCGTAAACAGCCAGGTTTCGCACATTCTTATTCACGAAAGTATTCGCCATCCTCTCTACACCGAGTATATGCCCCGGGTGCTCGGGCATCGAAAGCGTCGTCATCAATGTAAACACTTGGGCCCAAAGCCCATCTCCCCAGGACCACAGCGCCCTCCCCATCTCGCTTAGGAGTCCTTATGTCATCAAGTCAGCAGTACCCTCCATCCCACAGTCATCATCGATCCGTCAGTTGTTCCGGCGGGTCAGGCCAGCACCGAGGATACTGCGCCTGATCATCCGTTGCTATAAGTTCTACGATAGGCCGCTCGTGGTGCAAACACCTCGCCACCCATTTCAATCGTCGGCGGTCTGCGATGGCCACTTTTCCGGTATAAATTGGAACCGCGACGTTGGTCATTGCCACATGCGCTCTGCGGCCTTCTCCGCCTGTGGTCACTATCGTCTTTTGGATGTCCGCGCACGGCATGCTTGACCTTATCCTTTGCTTCGTGGGCCCAGGACTCTTTCTCTCCGTACAGCGTACCCTTAGGCCAGAACTTGTTGGCAACAAGCGACGCGGCGCCGTAGGCGCCGAGGAAAACTAGCGAGGCCTTGAGCGCGTCTTTCGCCTTATCCTTGTCCAAACAGTCTGGCAAGGGTGACGGGGACCGACGCTGGGTTTTCGGAAGTGAGAGGGGGCTACGAGGGCGGCGGGAAGAAGAAGATGGTGAGCGAGAACGTGGTGCTGGCGATGGCGAGGGAGATATATAGCGGGCCATTTTAGGAGTATAATGATGTTAGACGCGTTTGAACGTACTAATCATGGTGTATGAGCTTCATCAAGAGAGTAGGAATCGGAAACCAACCATACACTGACAATGCAGGTGCATTCAAAGGTCAATTCGAATGCCACGGTATAATTAATAGGCTCTACTAGATGATGTATAAAAAGTGAACGAGTTTGAATACGGAGAAGACGATCAGCAATGAAAGTGACCTAACGAGCCCAAGGCTAGTATTAAAACGAAGAGGAAAGCCGGGTAGTACAGGACGATATGAATGCAAAGACAGCTCGGAGAAACTGGAAACGTGGTCCCTAGCCCAGAATTACTCTTCTAAAAGAAGACAATCAATCGTAGAGGCAAGCTTCTATATCAAACAAGATGACTGCCTATCCTGGATTCCTGCAGCCAACCATAAGGCATGTTGCACGTCTGGGAGTGACGCAAGATAGTCTCAAAGGTGGTGCTATGATTCGCAACATATCACGCAAGTCTTGATAAAGGTAGATTAGGTCTAAACGCATACCAAGCGAAGTTATGAGCGAGCAAATGATAGGTAGTAGCACACTAGCACAGCGTCAAGGAGACTTAATATCGCCCGCGTTGATCAGTGCTTAGGTAACTCGGTGTGAGCGGATGGTGGGCGCAAACGCTCTCGATTGGCGCTGCGCATGAAATCCTCTCCGGTGTTGCAGGTAATATTGGTGCCTCGATGGAGGGATATTAACAGGAATCTTGATCGATCGAACTACGATTCTTATCAGAATGCATAGGCCACGACAACATGCGCCGGTAACTCTTACGTACAGGGCTGTCCACTCGTGCGCCGATGATGTCAAACATATATCTGGGATCTTAGGAGGTGCGGTAGCCGGCCATGCATCTCAGCAAGTGTACTATAATAGAGCTAGAGGCAGCGAGGGTCTCGAGCGTACCCGAGCCTATTCGGTGGACAACCGTCGTAGCAAAAAGGCTTAATCGAAGCTTGGCATTTGGGTTGGGTATAACAGGGAATTCAATGGTGGCATGGCACATGGAGCTAATTACCACACAACTCAAGAGAACCTGTTCATGATGGTACGGAAATATGCATATCCCTAATCATGCAAGGGCACGACTGGCAGAGAGACAGAGAGGAAGAGAAAAGAGAACTATTTCATACGACCAACCAGCTTGGATAC
>JAJJKD010000303.1:0-20089 GCA_022376535.1 Xylariaceae sp. FL0662B | reverse complement strand
AGGTACTATAATAATAAAAGTTAATTATCCGGTTATAGTATTAAAACGGGATAAAAAAAAGTTAATTTATATTTAATATTAAAAAAAACCCAATAGAAATCCGGGATATAATAAGCCCGAATAATATTACGGACTATAATCTATACGTTATATTCGATATATATACCGAAAATATTAATAATAAATTAATATAATTAAATAAATATACCGGTAATAAATAATAATTAATAATAAAGAAATTTATTATAATATAACCGTCCCGGAATAGCCCGATTTTTTTTTTTATATATTAAATATATTTAAAAGTATTAATATTTATATATTATATATAAAAATAGTCCGGATTTTATATTAACCGTTAATAAATTAAATATATATTATATATATTCCGAATATAAAATATATAAGCTATATATAAAAATTAGGAAATATATTTAAATATAATACGTTATATAATTAATATAAATAGATATTAATTTTATATATAGTAATAAATTTTATTTATTATTATTTAAAATTAATATAGCGGTAATTATAATAATAATAATAGCGGTAATAAGGGGTTAATTAAAACCGAAAGTAATAAATATTTTTAATTTTTTTTATATATTAATTAATAGTAGCAGTATATTATAAAAAAGCCGGGTATAACCCGGTAAATAATTATATATTAATTATTATTAAGTTTAAAAAAAAAAGAAAAAAAAAGGGAAATTTAATAGTAATAGAAATAAGAAATATCCTATAAAGCGGTATATAATAGTATAAAAACTATACCTTATCGAATCCGGGAATAATCCTATATATATTAATATTAAAAATAAAAGCGATTAAAAAAAAAAAATCATTATTAATTACCGAAAAAAAACAATAATTAGGTATAAACGTATAAATAGTTTTAAATTACCGGCTAGTTTTTAATATTTATACAGTTAAATAATAGGCTATCTATATATCGAAAACGGCTTTACTTAATACCGATTAGCCGGATAATTTAATACGGCTTATATTCCCTTTTAATATATATAATAAAACTTACTATAAAAAATGCCTTAAAATATACTATAAATAAATGGTTCTATAAGCCTATAAGGGCTTATATTAAACCCTTTTTTATATATATATAATTTTAAAGGCATTTTTAACCTAACTAAAAATCGGTTTTTTATTTATCCTCTTCTTTAAATAAAAAATAAAAAAATAATTTAATTTTAAAATTTATTTATTTAGTTTTATTTTTAGCTATAGGCAGTTTTAAATTACCGGCTAGTTTTTAATATTTATACGGTTAAATAATGGGCCGTTTACGTATTAAAAACGGCCCTACTTAACGCCGACTAGCCGGATAACCTGATACGGCTTACGCCCCCCCCTAATACATGCGATAAAACCCACTATAGAAAATGCCCTAAAGTGCACTGTAGAATAAATATCGTTTATGACTGACGAAGCAATCGTGAGGAGCAATGCTGCTATATATATGTCTGCAGCCAACGATTAAATGGCTATAGACAAATAAGATGGCTCAATGCGCAACTTACCTACAATCGCTAGCTTCGAGTTTACCGAGTAAGCGCAAGCTTGTCAGGCAGCGTACGCAGACGAAGGAGATTGCGAGAATATTCAAAGCTATACCCACGATTTCGTAAGCTCCTATTGAGACCATCTTGTATACCTATTGTTAACGAACGATATAGATATCGAACTTGGTCAAATCTGGCTACTTGGATAAAGCTAACATGAACTTAGAGAATGAATCTACTTTATCAGATTGTTTAATAAAGGAAATACAGTCATAAATGCACAAGATATCTCCTAGGTCAGCATTTTGGGGCCAGAGCGCCGAGCATGTCGTAGGCGACACCAGGCTTATGCTGTGTAAACCACCTCTATCGTATCCTCGTTC
This sequence comes from Xylariaceae sp. FL0662B, assembly GCA_022376535.1. Taxonomy (NCBI): domain Eukaryota; kingdom Fungi; phylum Ascomycota; class Sordariomycetes; order Xylariales; family Xylariaceae; species Xylariaceae sp. FL0662B. Next base: position 18,183 of record JAJJKD010000303.1, on the reverse strand, counting down.
CTAAAGCAGCGGCGGAAATCACGTTTCTCCAAACCCGTCTCCAAGTCGTTGCATCGCCACATACCACCCATGTACCTATATGGTTGCGCTGAGGTGGCGTGTAACTAGTCCTGGAGACCACTAAGATTTATACCGTAGGCCCCGACGCCTAAATGATACACTTCCTCCAACTTATTGATTCAGTATCGTAATTAGAAAAGAAAATAACGTCGTATGCAATGGATTTCATCTTGTGAAACATGAGAACTACCGGTGTGATATCACAAGCTGCCCCAATGGGCAGCTTGATACTAATCCGATGTGACTGTATGATAAGAGGAGTAAGAGAGCGGGTTTAAATCCTACGAAAGGTCATGAGTAAGCGTGAATAAAGTCTACCTCTCACAGAACTAAATACTCGAACTTTTCTCTTTTTTTCGTTGCCATAATCGTCAGCAACGGTGTCGCTCATCCAACCATGGCTATACATCAGGACGGGTTAAAGCGCGCGGGTTCACCTGTGCCGGCAGCCCATCAGGAGGTAACAGATGAGGACACAGAAGTCGTCCCGCAGGAAGGTACGAAGCGAAGTATCAAGTCGCGCCAAGCACAGATGCTTGTGATAGGAGGCACAATTGGCACCGGCCTGTTCGTAGGTACGGGGCAGGCATTGGCGATCTCAGGCCCTGCTTTTCTCTTCGCCGCATACGTCGTGATCTGCTTCCTAGTCCACAGCATCGTCACTGCCATAGCCGAGATTGGTGCCTACTTGCCGGTACAAGGCATGTCGGTGGCGTACTATGGGAACCGAATCGTATCTCCGAGCCTTGGATTTGCGCTGGGGTGGCTGTACTGGTACATCTGGGGTTTAAGCGTCGCCTACGAGATCACCGCCGCTGCCGTCGTGATTAACTACTGGCCGAACACGGTACCGGTAGCGGTATGGATTACGATAATGCTGGTTGTCATTGTGGCCTTGAATTTCTTCCCCGTGAGAGTGTATGGGGAATCCGAGTTCTGGTTTGCTTCGATCAAGGTCTTCGCGATCATCGGCCTCTTAATCCTATCCGTGGTCCTATTTTTCGGCGGCGGTCCAGATCACACGCGCTTGGGCTTTTGGTATTGGCAAGACCCAGGGGCGACTAAAGAGTACCTCGTGGGCGGTGCTGGGGGCCGTTTCTGCGCCTTTCTGTTCACCCTCATCTACTCGTGCTTCAGTTTCAACTTCAGTCCCGAGTTGATTATTATCGCAGCGGGTGAGATGGAATCGCCCCGTAAGAACATTCCAAAAGCCGCATTACACTTCGTGTGGCGTTTGGCAATATTCTATGTTCTCGGCGCGTTTGCTATTGGTGTCATATGCCGGAGTGACGAGCCTGCACTTACGAACGGAGGTGAAGGAGCTGCCTCGTCTCCCTGGGTCATAGCCATCGAAAAGGCCGGCATTCACGGACTGGACAGTGTCATCAATGCTGTCGTTATTACTTCAGCTTGGTCGAGTGGAAATTCAGTATTATACATGTCCAGCCGCGCTCTATACTCGCTTGCCGTAGCTGGGAACGCGCCCCAGATATTCATTCGCTGCAATAAGCAAGGCGTACCCGTTTATGCTGTGATCGCGTCGAGCCTGTTATCCTTATTCGCGTATTTGAACATCGGCACGGTCAGTGGCATTGTGTTCAACTGGTTTGTTAGCGTTATCAATACAGCCGCATTTATAAGCTGGGCATGCTGCTGCCTCATATATTTTCGCTTTAGGAGGGCGTGTGCCGCGCAGGGTATTACTAGATCTGATTTACCATATTCAAGCATCATGCAACCGTGGGCTGCTTGGGTTGCGCTTGTCGCGTTTTGTCTCTTTGGATTCTTGAACGGATTTTCGGTCTTCTTCCCGGGTAAATTTACTGCATCGGGCTTCCTCACCTCGTATATTGGTATTCCTGTGTTCTTATTGATATATTTTGGGCATAGAATATGGGCTAGAGACGACCCGTGGGTTAGGTCGCCTAGGTCTGTTGATCTTAAAACAGGGTTATCAGACGCACTGGCGGATGAAGAATCTGAGGTGCCAGTTATTCACGACGGAAATATTTCATTCAAACATGTAGGGAGCCAATGGTTAAGAAGGATATATCTCATATTGGGATGGGAATGAATGTAGATGGAGGAATCAAATCCAAAACAGGCCGGAAGGAGACAAGCCCAGCGCCTACAAGTTTACCAGAACATGTGTGGCGCAGAGCGGCTCCCGGTACGCCCCATCAAGAACGCTTGCGTTACTGCCTTAAAAGGGGTTCTCGTCAACATGGTCGATTACATCGATGCGACACGGATGGAGCGGCCCGTCAATGTATGGACCGACTTGGCGGCATCCAGAGAGTACACGCTCAGCGACTACAAGCGGTTCGACGTCCATGAGGCTAGGTCTAACGCCGGGTTCCTAACCGTGCTTCTACGGAGGTTGATGGGCCCGCGCCATGGGGGACGAAAGCGGAAACGGGAAAGTGAAACTGGGACAGCCCAGGTAAAGCGGAAACGAATGGAGTACTATGGATCTTTAGATTGCGGTACATCATTAGGTAGCAAGCCTCAGATACGCTCAAATTTCAATCCAAACCATGACGAAACTACCTAATCTCTGGCATGCCGACTTTTAAACTGTTTGACATCTTCAACGGATATAAAACTTTACCTACCTCTTCGCTGCCAACCTGACCGAAGATGAATTCGGCTGATCATGGAGTTGAAATGTATACAGTAGTAGTGGAAAGTGACCTTTGTCTGACTAAAATAGACCTCTCTACTGCACCAAAGAGCGTTGTATATCTAACTAGGGATCCCCAGAACAAGATAATAATTCCTGCTCGAATAGGCGTAGGTCTTTCATACAATGAAGTCAATGTGAGCAGGGGACGGTCTCTCTTTAGAAAAGAGGGAGTTCATTTGCTCTTAGCACACAGGTCCTTTTGCAAGACTACGTAGGTACTTACATATATTCCAAGCACGCGATGCTGGGGCTTACTCCAGCTGCAGGTAGGCAACCGCCCTATCGCTTCTGTAGCCATATGTTCTTGACACTGACCAGTCCTCACAATAGCCATGGACTGCAAATCCTATGACATTAGGGTGAACCAGGTATGCCCCGCCTGGACCAAAACTCCGATGTACGATCGGGATTGTGAGATGGTACCCACAACCCTTCAGATTGTGGAAAGGCTGGCGGCCAGGAAGCGTGCGATGGAAGCCGACGAGGTTGCGTCTGCATATATATACTTGTGCAGTCCAAGTACAGTCTCCGTTACTGGGACTAGTTTGGTGATGGATTGCGGTCTTACTCTTGGCCCTTCGTTTTGAACGGCGTGACCTAGGTAATCAATGCGACGGTATCGATCCGTGTCAGTATGAGAGAACGAATAGTTATGTTCAGGCGGACAAGATAGTTACAAGCGAGTCTGGCACACGAGAATCGAGACCTGAGAGGCCTGGCTGCTATTTTGTGAGACTGTTCTTTGGTGTATGCTAGTATTGGGCGTAGCTTTCTTCAATTAACCAGACAAGCTCGTACACTCGCGCGCAATGGAAAGACGCATACTATCGAGGGTTGCATCGCCCATTATATCAAGCAGCGGCATATCTATGCGAAAAACTTTTGCGATCCAGTTGCGGAGCTCGATGGCGGAGAGCGAGTCGATGCCATATGAATGCAGAGGCCGCGACTCCTCCCGGGTCCCCAGCACGCTCGAAACGTGCCGGGTTAGGGCCCCGCCGGCAACCTCGGCCGCCGCCGGGACCGAGTGAGCCGCGGCCATCTTCTCCAGCATGTAGGATTGCTGCTTCTGTCCGGTCGGGGCTTCCGCCGTGTCGTGGCCCTCCGGCAGCGTGGGTACATGGTGCAGGTGTCCCCAGAGCGGCTGCGACATGAAGAAAAGCACGTCGTCCAGATGCTTCCAATGCGATGGTGGCCGGACGCCAACGACCCGCTGGCAGGGCATTGCCGCACTCGAACTGTCTCACAAGCTAGAAGTCGTAGCACCGACGTGTGCGTCTAATAAGGCAAAGATTTCCTTCGTGTACACCATTTCTACCTGGACCCTGCATTGGAAATTGGCCATGCGGTCGCCATGCCCAGCGAGATAACCCTCATCCGCCACCGCGCCTAGGTCGAAAGACGTTGCACGCTCGCCATGAGCTACGCGGTAATGCGCCAAGGCGTCTTGATGGGTATTCCCGGCGTTGTAGGCCGCTAGGGATATTCTGCCAATGATACCCCCCATAGACGAAATCATGAAGAAAAAATCCAGGCCTGTGGGCAACACGCAGTGGAGATTCCAAGACCCTTTCGTCTTGGGCTGCACCGCAGCTTTCCAGTCGGGAAAGCTCATCGTCTCGAACACGGCCTCCTACATTCGTGTCAATGCCGCTCTAGCTTCAGGTGGGCAAGAGTGGATGGTATAATTACTTTCATGACCATTGCGGCTTGGATGCAGCCCTTTATAGGGGGCATCCTCTCGCGGCAGCCGCTCAGCACTGATCGCAACGAGACCACGTCTGTTACATCACGTGGCATCTCCACGTAGATGCCCTTCGCGGTGATCTCCGCCAAGAGGTCATGGGCTTCGGGCGTCCGGGGACCGGAGCGCGACAGCAGAACAATGTGTCGGGCGCCGCGACTTACCAGCCAGCAAGCCATTGCCCTTCCAAGGCCGCCCAAACCGCCTGAAATCACATACGATGCTCTCGGGTCAAGCTGAAGTGTGGGCTTCGTTGGGACATGCACCTACATACCAGTCAGCTTATTGCGAAATGGAGCAGCGTGAGATAACAATGCTAGTGATCGTTACTTTGATGACGTCCATATTGTCAAATTCCACAACGACTATAACGGGATACAATGAATTAGATACGCGGTGCTAACGGCTGCGTATAGAAAGAATGGCTTAAGGGCCTGTATTCCTCTAGGCGAAGCTATCTGCTAAGTGCGTGACTAGTATGTGTATATATGAGGAAAGGAGAGGAGGAAGAGATGCCGGGGGCGAGGTGCCCCTTTAGGTGACCTAGGTATGTGGGGCTAGGTCACCTGATAACGACGGCCTCCGGGGTCTTACGAAAGGCTTATTTTAACTGTGTTAAATCTTAACCTAACTGTGATCCACCTACCCTAAACCAAACATGGTAAAATAGGTGGGGTACTACCTTATAGGTATAATTTATTAGTAAATAAATGTACTTGTTTTAATAATTAAATATATTTACTAGGTTTAATAAGCTTTAATAGGTTTTTTATATTAAAAGGTTAATTAAGCTTTAATTCCTTTAAATTTATAATAAAAAGTATTAAAATTAACGTTATCTTTAATAAAAAGGCTGGATTTAATAAATTCAGCTATAGTAATACCTTTAAGTAATAAGTGCTATAGTTAAAAAGGTGGTATAATTAAAAAGGTATTATAATTAAAAAAGTGCTATAATTAAAAAAGTGCTATAATTAAAATAGGTATTATTATAATTTAAAAAGTTATACATTTAATTATTAAAAAAAATATATCTATTTACTAATAAATTATACCTATAAGGTAATACCCCACCTATTTTACTATATTTAGTTTAGGGTAGGTGGATCACAGTCAGGTTAAGATTTAACACAGTCAAAATAAGCGTTTCGGGGGTCTTAGATTATCTCAAATGGCTGAAGGCACCAGCTATATCCGATGCCGGGAAGCGAGCCGACTGCCGCCCGCTGGTTTTCGCGCCCAGCAGGGACGACGGCTCTAAAACACGTCGCAGCAGCTCCGGACTTACGCTATTACCATCGAACGGTACCTCTCCAAGCTGGATGATGGAAAGCGACACGGTCGGCGGAGCGCCGTGCATTGCTTGGCTATTTTCCGCCGACGGCCGGGAGGTGCGGAACATGATACACCGACCGCCAGGCTTTACACACCTCATCGTCTGAGAGACGGCGAGGTCCGTATCACCGGTTAACACCGTGTCATACCCCATTTCTAAAAATAGTAATACAGGATTTGCGCGGCCTTTAAGCTAGGTCTTGGGTAGGATACGATGTTTTGGGACGCCTAGCTTCTGGCTAATCCACGAGCTGTCCTTTTCGCAGTTGGCCGTCGTTACGATATGCGTAACTCCCAGGTGAGTGAGGAGTTGGATCGCAGTTTAGCCAATTACACTTGCTCCGTCGTGCACGAGGAACTTGTCACTCGTCCTAGCACGAGCGATATCAACTATTGCCTCGTACGCTGCCGCCATCGGTGGAATCGTCACGCACGCGTCGACATAGGACATATTCGGCGGGATGGCGATTACCTCGCTGGAATTTAAACGTTGGTGCGAGCGTAGTAAGCCCGCACGGCCGAACAAAATCCTGTCGCCGGGGCGATAGAGAGACGTGGGGCCGGTCCGCAGTACGAAGCCCGCGGAGAATGTGCCGTAGCCCGGCGTCTCCTAATACCCCAGGGCCAATACACGGTCACGGGGTTGGAAGTGACACTGCTCTGGTCATAATGTCGATTTCGTCTCCGGTTGTTGGTGCGGCAAATCCGGAGTCAAACGCAATATGGTGAGGGGTATTCCCGAGACCTGGGGGGGATATGGAGAAAGCGAAGGGAGCTTGCTGTCTCAAGCTGGCAAACTTGGTTCGATACCGCCCAAGCTTCGCGTCCATCTCCGACTTGACATGGCTTGTCGGGGCAAGCCGCCGGGTATGTAAAGCCCCGCCGACTTCAACGCAGTCCTCTTCGTAGTTCTGTTCATTGGGAGTAGTCATCATCTCTCGGACTAGCTTCATCACGTCTCCCGCTCTGTCCATCGCTGTTCTGACACTCTCTATATCCAAGCCTAGTGTGACAAGGCGGAGTTTATAGTGCTCCGATCGCAAGGTTCGTGCGAAACGGTCTATCATGCCGTAGTCGGGGTGGATTGCTCGGCCCCCACCGGACGATACCCAAAGCAGCCGATGTGAGGTTTTAACGATCCGTTTTAGCGCTTCCCATGTGCTCAGACTTGGCGATCCGAAGAATAAGCTCCCATAGTCCAGCTAGGAAATGGTAACCGCCTCCGTGCCCCCCTCTCGTCTCGCTGCTGCCTGGACGCTAAGACTCTGAGGTGTCATCCCGACGAGATTTTCGAATGGGGACTTTACATCTTCCGCCAGCGCACGCTTTTTCGGTACTGCGTCATTTATTATTATCGTAGACTGAGCCTGAGGTGACTGGGTCTCTACCGGGGCCGCTGCTTCGTCCTTGGCTGCTGTGGTGACGATCCAGCCGAAATCACGCGTGGTAGATTGCTCGGTATCGCGGAGTACTATGTCGGCTCCAGAGAACCCGGAACGTTTCAGTACCGTGTCCCATTCCTCTACTACGATGTTAGGTGAGAGCACACGCTCGTCCGAGACACCGTGCCACCATCCCGAGAGGAGACCGAAGACAAAGCCGAGAGTCCACCCCGACGGTTCGAACACTTCCTGAATCAACAGCGTCCCACCGGGCCTCAATGCACTGCGCATGTTCCTCAGGGTATTTTCCAGGTTTGCAGAGACGTGGAGGACACTGACAGCAATGATCAGGTCAAATTCGCCTTCTTTCAGGACCTGCTCGGTTAAGAGTGGATCTATATCGAGAGACCGAAAGCTCATTGAGGGCTCATGCTGCTTGAACTCTTCCTGCACTTGGGGAAACATGGCTCGAGAGATATCGGTGAAAGTATACCTGTTACAGCGCAAAAATCCCGTGGAATCACCCGGGCAAGCCAGAAGAGCATTCAGAATGAGACGAGTTCCGGCCCCCGTCCCAACACCCACTTCGAGGATATTCATGCCCGGTCTCTGGTGCGCTAGCAGATCGACGTAGCTCATGGCCTTGGAGACGCTGTTGGAGACGAGCATCTCGTCGTAAAGTGGCGTCAGCTGGCCCGATTGGAGAAGAAGCTCCAAGGGGTTCACGTCGCCTTGTAACATTGTCATGAGATGGCGGGAAACAAGTGCATAGACTCTACCGACGAGATTGACATGTCGTACTTTTTCTTCGGCATCCTTTAGCAGCTGCGAGATGTCGCCCATTCCCGGACCTTCCCTGGTTGAATCCAAGCTAGCTTTTACACGGACAAGATGGTGTCGAGCCCAGTGCATATAGCGTCGTCTCCATGGCTCACCTTCTCTCGCCACTTGGTCGGCGGGCGAGTTGACTAGATTCAGCAGCGACAGCTCAACAAGATGCTCCGAATCGTGAAAAAACTTTGCCGTCGAGCGCTCTTCGGGGTGTAATGTATGCAGGAGGGCAACCGTCTCCTTGGCGGTTAACTTATCTAGCGATGGCTTGCAGTGGACATCCATATAGAACTGTCGCCGATTAGGTAGCTCGAATTCCTTGCTTGGAGTCTCCGGTACGTTGGCGATCTCGAAACGTCATATCATAGTCTCGTCTTGGTGGGGTCGCCCAAGTCGGTGACAAGACCGTCGCACAAGAACCCTCGTCTGGTAATACCGTAGACGGCTGACTTTGCCGCTACGCCGTATACTGCCGGCCAGCTCAGCCCTCTATTGGAGAGCCAGAGCCGACGGGCGTAAACTGGAACGGCCGTGGCCATTGGTTGGGACCCTCCGATTGTCAACGCCGTAAAGGACAGCTGTAGACAGCGTCGAGAGAGACCGGATGAATCACATGGCGTTCCCGGACGCTGTCTCCCATCTCTCCGTCGTCGTCAGAATGAAATAAAATCACTTCTGCCGTAGCCTGATGTGCGTGACTGCATTGCTGACGTCGCAAAGCTTGGAAGGCCGGGCCATACTCCATCCTACTCTGCTGCAGGAATACATACATCTCCTTTGAATCTACAGGCGTGGTGCATTGAGTGTATTGGTTCATGTGAAGACCGAACAGGGTTGCACGTCGTGCATCCATCTGCCCTATTTGCCACTGCCCAGTCCTGGCCCACATAGGAACCAACGCGGAATTCGAATGCTTCCGTATCCGTAGCCGCCGCGCCGGTTCTTCTGAGGGCGGTTTAAACCTTGAGCTTGCCTATGCTGGCGGTCAGGTCTAGTGGGGATACCTATGAAATGAATATCTCTTAGCGAGTATCCTTCAATGGACCTCGACTCGTACTCGCAAAATTGCTTTGCCGCCTCTATGGCCATGACCATTATTCCAGCTGCCGGGTAAAGAGTTGAGCCGTTTACTACATGGTGCTCCACCCAAGGCATTTCGGCGGGTGTAAGAAAATGTCTCCAGCGAGCATCGGACCAGTTCCAGTCAGGGGATCGCACTCCTAGCAACTCTGACGGCGGATGCTTTCGCAGCCTATAATTTTGACTCAGTCGGCTTTCGTGCCAGTAGCCGCGGCTGTGATCGAACGGATACTGAGGTACATCCACCAGCATGTTCCGCGCGGTAGGGCCCGCAGGCTCATTGACAGACCTGAGGTCTATAGCCTCTCCTCTGCTATGTAGCTCGCCCATGATGCGTATAGTGGTAGCCAGGGCAGACTCTCCTCTCTTTAGCACCGACCAGTAGCCAGTACTCTGTCCTCTTGGGTGGTGTCGAAGGATGTCTTCGATTGGCACTTGCAGTGCTGAATGTGGACCAATCTCAATGAGATGGTCGACTAATGGCACAAGGCGATGACTTCCGTCTATCTTCTCTTCACGAAACTCCCTGGGTCTTATGCGCACATTCCCGATACAGCTTTGTGGAATTGTACAGGAGAAACCATGTTGGCCACCCAGTATGCCGGATCATTCAGCTCTTTAGTGGTGACCGACTTTCCCAACACAGTAGAGACCATCGGAATTCTTTTGGAGCTACGTGGTGCTGATAATGACCCTATCATCTCTAGGTACTTGTCTAAGACCTGTTGCATCTGTCGAGAATGATACGCCACAGTTACGCGCAGCCTGTGTGTACAAACGCCCCGTTCGTTCAGGTCCTCCCCCAAGCTGTTAATCAGATGATCCTCTCTCGATATCGTTACATTACCTGGACCTTTGATACAAGCCACGGAAATGCCGAATGATGTACGGGCATTATCAACGACTTCAACATAGCTCATGGCCTGGTTCTCTGATAGGCCCACTGACATCATCGCCCCTGAATTCGACCGCGACAAGGTCTTCGAAAGCTCCTTTGAGCAGAGACCGCGGAAGAAGGCGACCCGCCACGCGGCGTGGGCCGTGATATGTCCGGCAGCGTAGGCTGCAGCAACTTCGCCTGATGAGTGGCCCACGACGCCAGAAGGCCGGACGCCGAATCTGCGTAGAAGATTGACCAGCGCCACTTGTAACACAATACAAAGGGTCTGACTATACTCCGGGTCATCAATGTTAGAGTGCTCTTGCGTCATTGAAAGCTCATCTATCTTCAACGTTAAGATGGAAATACATGGCGTGGGTGTCAGTTTCATCGGCCGCCGACTCCCTACCAATCACTCTCCAGGTACAGCCGATACTCTTGAGATATCCCTCGGCAGTTAAGAGATCTTGCGTGAACGTGCCATAGCACATGAGTTCTCTTCCCATGGCAAACCATTGCGCACCTTGTCCAGTGAAGATGTACCCGATGTGCAATGCCTTGGAATTGACCTGGACGGGGACAGATATCAACGACTTAAGATCTTCTAAACCCGCAGGAGACTTTAATAGCGCGAATGATCTCCATGCGAGATTGCTTCGATGACTATCGACTGTGTATGCCAGGCTATCGAGGAAAGTTGGATCGTGAATGGCTTGCTGCAATTTCGCCTCGATAAAGTCCTTGAAGCACTGAGTGATTCTATTGATACCTTGACTATCAGCAGCGGATAGGACTATTAATTCTAGTGCCGCGGGCCGATCGAGATGAATCTCATCTGCTGCCGTGCCCGACCCACCGTCCGAGTTTATGAAACCGTCACCAGCATTTGAAAGTGAAGCCAGAGTACAGTGTCTTGCTGATAAAGAACGCAATCGCAGGTAGTTAAACGCATCATCAAGGACGATATGGGAGTTGGCGCCACCATACCCAAATGAGTTGATGGAAGCTCTTCGTAGGCCCTCGGTGGGCCATGGAAAACTTTGAGTCGGAAACTACGGGAATGTCAGCCTCTCAGCACAGGGGTTGGTCATGGTTTAACGTCATCTGATCTCTGCCGCAGATCCAGGCCCGTCCCTGAGGCGCAACTTTCAAGACACCATTAAGTGAAATATATAGCAGCTTCGGCGACATTTCACAGTATCAATCGTCACAATTGCGCTTACTTTGATCCACAAATGCTTAGTATCGATTTTTGGGTTGACCGTCTCGAAATTTGCATTTGGGGTATAATGCCCTTTTCTAGGACAAGTATGGCTTTAACAATGCCGGCTAGTCCGCTGGCTCCTTCGAGATGCCCAATGTTCGATTTAACGGCACCCTAACACCCTGCGGAACTGGCGAAAACCACCATATTACGCTCTCGGACATACACATATAGGGGGTCGCTGGATCGAAAATTTCGAAAGGCCATCATCCCAATGGCCTGAGCCTCGCGGAGGTCTCCTATTGGTGTACCAGTGCCGTGAGCTTCAAAATACCGTGTATGTGCCATAGACAGCCCCGCACGTTGGTAAGTGTCGCGTATCAAAAGTTCCTAGGCACTGCGGCTCGGCTGTGTTATGCCAGGGGTCTTGCCATCTTCATTTAACGCTGTCGAGCGTATTATAGCCCGGATCGTGTTCCCATCTTTAATGGCATCGGAAAGTCTCTTCAATACCAAAACGGCGATACCCTCACCGCGAGAGTAGCCGTTTGCTCTGTGATCAAAAGAGTAACACCGACTATCGGGCGAGAGGAAACCCAGGTTGGTCATTAAGGTATAAGGCTCAGGGGCAAAGGTTAGGCTGGCTCCCGCAACGAGACTCTAATGAAGTTTTATTTAGTAATTTCCATGTACACCAACGAAAATATGCCATGCATCAAGAATCGTACCGTATCACATGTTCCAGCCTTCAAGGACTGGAAAGTGATATCTAATGCCGTTGCGGCGCTTGAACAAGCAGTATCCAGGCCGACGCTGGGGCCTCTCAAGTTGAAAAACCAACCGAGGCGGTTGGCAAGCATGCTCAACGCGACCCCTACCGCGGCGTATTTCGGAGGAGATTCAGTATCGCGATACAACTGCACCAGATAGTCGTAGCCAAATGAGCCAGTAAGACAGAAGTGGAAGAACCGGATACTTGCTCCATTGGAATCCCAGCTACAATACCAGATATTAGGTGGTGCGTACAACAGGGACTGCGGGCCTCTTAACATTCTCGAGAGCCCTATACGCTGTTTCTAGCAGCCAGCGCCGCATGGGATCCATGGCCGTAGCCTCGGCGGGCGAGATAGAGAAGAAATCAGCATCGAAGAGTGACAGGTCCTCATTGATGAAGTAACCGCCCCTTAACGGGATCTACACGTTGCGGTCAGACTTTAATACCCTAGCAGTTCGACGCATTTATCGAACGAAAGAATCTCAGGGATATATTTAATACGCACAGTGTTTGCTTTGCTCTTTCTATGATGGAAACCTCGCACACTTAACCGATCAGTAGGGAAATCGGTCATGGCACAGCACCCATCCTGTATCAATTTCCAAAATGACTCTGAGCACGTGGTCTCTTGAGGGAACTTAATCGAAAAGCCACATATGGTAATCGGGTCGTTGTCATCGGTATTAAGCTCCGAGGGGGCGCCGGCCTTGTGGCTCTCTGGCGCTGCGGACGGAGCCGGTTCCTGATGGGGCCAGCCGGCCGGGATGCCGTTCGGCACCAAGGCATCACAAATCAGCTCCTCTACTTCATTGAAGGCACCCGAAGTATCCCATCGTACCTACACATGCAGGTACATAAGAGAAAATGGGCGTTGAACCAGTACCTAGGTATCCGCCCCCGGTCCGCACGGCGATAGCCGCGTTTGATGCATGCAAGGACTAACAACACACTCTACAACAACAGGGGGAATTGACTAATTATAACTATCTGCATCTATGATACATGATTTCTGTGATGGCACTTATCAACGTGGCGGCGCAACTGAGTAATAACTGTGATTAGATGAGGAGGAGGAGGTTTAGTAACTGCAATTGCAATTGTGAGAGAAAAACCCCTCCACTCCTTATCTTGTAATTACAGCAGTAACTAATATACGCACAGGCCACTGCTATAACACCATCCCCCTGAATCCTCTCAACACAACGGTCATAGCAATGCCAGTCTCTAAAAAAAAATCACTTACATTTCATACATGAGGCACGGTGCACACTATTGTACGTCACCCGGCAGTGTTACATATATACTGTGGCTAATAGAGTGAGTTAGGTTCGATTCCTAACAGCGCTATTGGTATTCGCTCTATTAGCTCATCTGGGACATATGTGGGATACCTCTATCTCAACTACCGGTTGCTAGATTTGTACGGTTTCTTCGTTCACCTCAAATGCATGTCGGACATCCTATACGTACGGGCCCCGCATGATTCACACCACATCAGTTGAGAAAGATCTCAGGTCTAATCCGTTACAGTTGATCACGGTCGGGAGCACCCTGTACTCTGTCTCAGTTGATCTCGTTAAGCCGGCGATCCTGAGGGAATTCTGCCACATTTTCGTTCCCCGTTCTCGTAATACGTTCTGGTAGATATGTCACATCCTTCTAGGGCTGAACATCGCGTATTACTTCTCAACAGGAATCTTTATCACCAACTTCTCATGTACGTCCCGAGAAAAGATTTGGGATAAGACTATCCCAGGAGGCCGGTATATAGACTCCAAGGTCACGTTCCTCGTCTCGTCGGTCGTGAATGTCACTTCGGATTTCATCATTCTGGCCCTTCCGCAGCGAGTCATCTGGAGACTGAGCATGCCTGCCAAAGTTAAAGTAGGTGTCTCGGCCATATTCGGAGTCGGTGTCTTGTAAGTCCTTCCAGATGACCAGAACCCCTTCCCGTCAGAGTGCTCGCGGTGATGTGCAATATACAGGGCTTGCGTCTCCGCCGCGATCCGGTTGGCCACGACGATCTCCTGGTTTAGCGCCGACGACGAGGTATACGTCTTGGCGGCTATGACCCTCTGGGCCATCGCCAAGATGACGTGCATGTTCATCGTGTTCTATAGCCACGCGGCCCCGAAAGCCTTCCGCCGTGGCGGACCTAAAACCCAGGCCTCAAGCCGATTAGAAGGTAGTGTAGTACCTATTCGACTGCGCAATATGCCTGCCCACACTTTATCTCAGGAATCTAAGTACAGCAGGATTAGCGAAAGCCAACTCACTACAATTCATGCTACGTCGCCTGCGGAGTTGTCACAACAGCATGTCGACCGGCCGGGAGCGGCCATATTATACTCCAAGCAATTCACTGCCACCGAGGGGCCGGCCGACAAGACAATCGACGCGGAGCGGCTGATTCTTCAGCACCCATAGGCCGGGCGACATAGCTAAAGAATTACGGAAGTGTGTCTACAACTTGTACTTCTGGCGTGGCAGTGGTTGCTGCCCTAAAGAATTGGTATGACGCGCGATTGATGACCAATGCGGCCTTGATTGAGCTCTCTGCCAATTTATATCATGCAATAAATAATGTACGAATAGTTTCTAGGAAACATAATTTCACTAGCAGCTGAATGTGCGTTTTGAGTAGGCCGTTGGCTCTCATTAATTTGTGACAGCTACGGCAGAACACTATTAAATATCGTTAGGAAAGGTGTAAACAACACCAAAACGGTGAAGACGTTTACCTAAATTAAGGTTCGCTATAAATAAGTGAAACCTTTATGTTTTATTCATATATTATTAAAATATATAAATATTAAAGTTATTAAATATATTGCTTATATATAGGTAATAAATAACGTAATAATTATTTAAGTATTTATAAAAAGTTTTAAATTATAATATAATATTAATCCATAGTGCACTTTAGGGCATTTTTTATAATAGGTTTAATTATATATATTAAGGGGCGTAAGCCGTATTAAGTTATCCGGTTAATCGGCGTTAAATAAGGCTATTTCCGATATATAAACGGCTTATTATTTAACCGTATAAATATTAAAAATTAACCGGTAATTTAAAACTGCTTATAGTTAAAAATAAAACTAAATAAATAAAGTTTTAAAAAATAAATTATTTTTCTATTTTTTATTTAAAGAAAAGGATAAATAAAAACCGATTTTTAATCGGATTAAAAATACTTCTAAAATTGTATATATATAGAAAAAAGTTTAATATAAACCTTTATAAGCCTATAAAATTATTTATTTATAATATATTTTAGGGCATTTTTTATAATAGGTTTAATTATATATATTAAAAGGTATAAGCCGTATTAAGTTATCCGGTTAATTGGCATTAAATAGGGCTATTTCCGATATATAAATAGCTTATTATTCGACTATATAAATATTAAAAACTAACCGGTAATTTAAAACTACCTATACATTTATGCCTAATTATTATTATTTTTTAATAATTAATAATGAATTTTTTTTAATCGCTTTTATTTTTAATATTAATATATATAGGGTTATTTCCGGATCCGGTAAGGTATAGTTTTTATATTATTATATACCGCTTTACGGGGTATTTTTTATTTTTATTACTATTAAATTTCCCTTTTTTTTTTAAATTTAATAATAATTAATATATAATCTTTTCCCGGACTATATTCGGCCTTTTTATAATATACCGCCGCTATTAATTAATATATAGAAAGAATTTAAAAAATATTTACTATTTCCGGTTTTAATTAACCCTTTATTATTATTACCGCTATTATTATAGTTGCCGTTATACCGGCCCTAGGTAATAATAAATAAAATTCGTTATTATATATAAAGCTAATATTTATTTATATTAATTATATAGCGTATTATATCCGGATATATTTTTTAATTTTTATATATAGCTTATATATTTTATATTTAAAATATATATAATATATATTTAATTTGTTAACGGTTAATATAAAACCCGGACTATTTTTATATATAGCGTACGGACGTTAATATTTTTAAATATATTTAATATACGAAAAAAAAATCGGGCCGTTTTAAGGCAATTATATTACGGTAGGTTTTTTTTATTATTAATTGTTATTTATTATTGGTATATTTATTTAATTATATTAACTTATTATTAATATTTTCGGCGTATATATTAAATACGACGTATAGGCTATAGCTTATAATATTATTTAAATTAGCCGTACCCCGGCTTTATACCGGGCCTTTTTTAATATTAAATATAAGTTAGTTTTTTTTTATTCCGTTCCGGTATTATAACCGGATAATTAATTTTTATTATTATAAATACCCTTTTTAATATCTTTAAAATAGTTCGGGAAACTATTACTACCGCTATTATTACTGCTTTTATTATTATCATTATTATTTTTACCTTTTTTACTTTTATTATTTCCGTTATAGCCTTATTTAAATTCGGCACTAACCTTATTAATTCTCCGGTTAGCTTCCTTTATTTTTTTTCCTAGCCCCTACCGCTTTATTGCTAATTTATATGCCGTTAAATACACTAATACTAATAATAGTAAACTTATTAATAATAATAGTAATAGCGATAATAATAGCAATAATAAAAATAAAAACGAAAATAAAAATAA
The DNA here is from genome assembly GCA_022376535.1 of Xylariaceae sp. FL0662B. Classification (NCBI taxonomy): domain Eukaryota; kingdom Fungi; phylum Ascomycota; class Sordariomycetes; order Xylariales; family Xylariaceae; species Xylariaceae sp. FL0662B. The sequence continues at coordinate 1,582 of JAJJKD010000303.1, read as the reverse complement.
AAGCGAAAGTAAAAACGAAAAGGAAAAAAATAAAGACGAAAATAATAATAATAATAATAACAAAAACGAAAAGAAAAAAAAATAGGGTAATTTTAATTAAAAAGCTATAATAGGGCATAACCGGCCCGTATTTTTTATTTTTATATAATAAAACTAATTTATCTATATATAAATTAAAAAAAATATAAAATACTATTAAATAATATTTTTTTAATACGTTTTAAATAGCTATATTATTAAAAAAAACCTTAATATTTAAATAATATTATAATAAAAGTTAATAATAAATTAAATAATAACCGAAATATAGCCTATATACCGTTAATTTTTTTAAGGTTATTTTATTTTTTTTATATATATAATATTATAATATACCTTTTTTATTTTATATATTTTTCTAAATTCGATCCGATTTTATAATAATATATATAAATATATTAATCCGTTTTTATACCAATAATAAACCGATATTAAAACTTATATAAGTTTATTTTTAATATTTTATAATACCGTTTTATAATATTTAATAATTAGCGGCCGAAAAATTTAATATTCCCTTTATTTATACCGGATTTATATATATATTATATTATATTCCGATAAAAATTATAATTAAAATAAAAGTTTATTAAAATCCTAATATTTATTAACTTTTTATATAATATTATTAATATACGGGTTTTTATAAAAGCGCTTATTATAAAAAAAATAATAAATTTTAATTAAAATTATAAATTAGGGGATTTCTTTATTATAAAAGTTTTTTTATATAGGTTATAAAATATAATAGGGCCGTTATTATTTTAAATATAAAGCCGATTTTTTACCGGTTCCGATGCATTTTATTTATTTAAAAAAATAAGCGGAAATAGTTTTTTAATATTACCGATTATATATAAGCCTGGAATAAATATATAGTTTAAAATATTTAAATATTTTTTAGGTCCCGTTTTATATATATAATTTTTTTAAAACGGAAAAATCTATACTATATTATAATAAAGGCTATATTTCCGATTAAACGGTTATATGACAGTAGGGCCTCCCACCTTACCTTATACGGCTAGCTAGCTAGTTACTTATATTATAAGCCCTTATAGCAGTTAGTTTATTAAAGAGGAATCTTTTTTTTTTAATTATTAGTCTTAAATATACGTCCCCGTTAGCTGTATTTAACTATTTATATATATTATAATATATAACCGTTATAATTTTAATAACTTTTTCCGGGTTATCCGTAACTATATTATTATATTATAGTTATTTAATATGTCTATATTTATATTTCCTATTAGCTATATCGGCGAAACGCTACCGGAAGCAGTTCGAAATACCCCTAAATTATCCTAAAACCCGTTAGCCCTATTAGCTATTATAGGCTATATAACTATTTAAGTCCCTATAGTAAAAGCTATTTAATAAATAGAAATATAGGTATAATGGTTATAATAAATAGCTAATCTTTAACGTCAATATCGTAAATTATAGTTATAAATAAACGATATTTTTTCTATTTTATTGCGGAAACGTTACCGAAACGGTTTCGATTTAAAGCCGGACTAAGACGTTAATTTAAATAAAT
>JAJJKD010000302.1:0-20119 GCA_022376535.1 Xylariaceae sp. FL0662B | reverse complement strand
AAAAATGCCGACTTTAAATCGCCGAATATTAATAACCTTATTACAGAAATGCTAAATATTATTAAATATACCGTTATTATATTTAACGGTATATTTTTAAAAAATATATAGGAAATTTACATTTAAAATAAGTTTAAATAAGTAATAAATACCTAAGATATATAAATATTATTATAGAAAATTCCGAAAAGTTAGAAAAAAGTATATTTTTTAAAAAGTTAATTACTATAATTTCCGAATTGTTATAAAATCTTATTATATACCCTATATATTCTTTAAAAAAGACCTTATAAAGCGAAATTATAATAAACGAAGTAGTAATAATGCCGATTAGCCGCAATTTATTAAATATAAATTTATAAATTATAAATAAACTATTTAATACGCTAATTTATTTTTCTAATATTTCAAACAACGATCCTATTTTAGTTTAGGCCTTTTTTTTAAGTATTTTTATTAATAAAAAAAGGTTAAAATTGATTATTCCTATACGTTTAAATAAAAATACGGAATTCTTAATATATTTAATAAGAGAAACAGTTAGGTTATTGTTTATTCCCTACGTAAAATATTGCGTAAAAATAGACTTTACTAATAAAACCAACTTTATATAGTAGGTATAAATGCTTACCGATATATTGTTTTTATGCGTAATGGAAATCCGCAATAATTAAAAGGATATAGTATTTATACTAAATAATTAAAATAATATAATAATAGCGTTATAAGCTATTAAATATAATAAATTATTTCGTAATAACTTTAAGTATTAGTTATTAGATAATATATTTAAAATTCCGGGCAATTTAATAATGCTAATTAGAAAATATAAACTAGCGCTATAATAAATTTTTATATTTATTATTAATATATTATTTACCCTTATTATATTTATAAATTAACGTTAATTAAGCCGCCTTTAAATTTTAAGGCGCCCTAAATAAAAATAATTAAATACTGCCTTATAATCTAAAATTAACGTATAGTTTTTTACCTTTTAATTAACTATTAAAAATAAAGTACGGTTAAATAACTAAAAAGCTATAGCTAAGCAATTAATCTATACCTAAAAAAATTATTTTATATTTAGTTTAAATAATATTAAGGAAATAAACTTAATTAAATATGCTATTATTATAAATCCCGATACGGTCCCATTTAGGCTCCGTTAGTTTAAATATAATAATAATAAACGAAGATTTACGGCGCGGATTTTCCTATAAATAAAGATAGTAGGTTTTATTTTCCCGGGAATTTTATTATAAAATATATATACCCGTTTTCTTTTTAAGAAAAATAAAAAGTTATGGATAGTTATAAATTATAGGTTAGTTAATTTAGCAATTATTAAGCCGTAATAGCCTATATATAATAAAAACGGCGTTTTTTATATTTTAATTTAAAAAAACCATAGGGTTTTCTTTTAAGGAAATACCGCTTATAAATATTAGGCAATATTAACCTATTTAAATAATAAATATAAAACCGCTTTTATTTTACCTAATAGATAATAAATAAATTATTATATACTATAGGGAATAATAGGGTTACTATATATTTATTACGTTTTAAAAAATATTAGTTTTAGAAAATGGCTACCTATAAATAGAAATTCGGGGCCTTTTTTATTATTCCTTATCGGTTATTATTTTAAATGGGGAATTTTTTTAATTTATTTATCGATAATTATAATACGTTAGTATTAATATTTAAAGTGATATTCGAATTTCTATATTATTATTACTTTTTTAGGATTTTATTTATTCCTATAAAATTATTACTAAAAAAAAAACCATTTTATTTACCGATTTAATAAAAAGTTTAAGTTTTAAATTAAATTTAAAATAAATTAAACCATTTACTAAATATTAAAACCGGTTTATTAAATAAATAATAGCGGAATATTACCCGTAAAATATTAAAAAGCTTAAGGAATTCCTTTATTTATTGCTTTATTTACGGATATTCCTTTCCGAAAAAATAAACCTGGTATAAATTCTAAAAACGGCTTATTTAATTCCGAAATATAAAATAATAGTAAAATGAAAGCCTTTTATTATAAAAACTATAATTTAAAAACCTTTCGAATAGAATAAATAATATTAAAAAGTATTTTATTCCATTTATTATAAAATTTAAATAAAATTTATTAGGAATCCTAAGTTAATTTAATAATTTTATTCAACAATTAATATATTATTTATAAATATAAGCGAAATCTTTTTTTAATTAGCTAAATATTTAATAAAAACCTAAATAATAAATTTTATTATATTATCGATAAAGGTAATAATATTTATAGCGTTTAAATTTTTAGACGCAAAATTTAAATATCCGATTAAAAAATGCGAAACCCTAAACATTATAAAGTATTTCGCAAAATATAAATAAATAATAATCGATTTTTTATTTCCTATTATATTTTATACTAACCACCTAAATTTATTAAAGATTTTTAGCAATAAGTTTAAAGTTAAAAATAAAATAGCTATCTAGTTTAAGAAATTTAAGGAATATTAATTTATTATTTAATATTATCCCAATACGTTAAAGATTATTCGAATTACTAATAGATTTTCCCGGCTTATAAAACTAATAGTTTAATTATTTAAGCGATTAAATGCGGAAAAATTATTATTTATTCTTACTAATTTAACAGTAATTTAACGGAATAGAATTTCTGAAAAGGCCTTTTAAAAATTTAAATAAATAAGCTAGAAGTTTAAAAAGTTAAATTCCGGAAAACTAATCTGGTTATTTAGAAAATTAATTTTACCATTTTCCGCCTAATTATTATTAGATAAAATTCCATTATTAGAAGTCCTATTTAATATTAATAACCGGCTAAAAAGTTTTAATAAGCCTTATATAAAATATAATTAATACCGGAATATAGTTATATTCCTTATATTGGGATTGATATCCGCCTATTATATAACGAAAAATTAAAGGCGTAATTTTATAAAAATTGCGGTAAAATTTTATATAGTAGGTAGAATTTTTTATCGTTTTAAACAAACCGATAAAATATTAAAGTATATTTTTAATTCTAAGCATAAATTAGCCCTTAAGTAAGTATATAATAGCTATAGGCATTATATTATTATTATTACCCTTAAAAATTTAATAAGGAAATTTTAATAGCTAACGCGGTATATTAATATAATAAAGCATTATTACCGATACTATATATATATAGAAATTAATAATAAATTATACGCCGCTATAAAACTATAGCGGGTTATAGTTATATAGCTATAAAATATAGTAATAATGTGACGGTTATACACTATAATACATATATATAAGTGGTCAGGCACAGCTAACGGGGACGTATATTTAAAACTAATAACTGAAAAAGAGAGATTCCTTTTTAACGGATTAATTACTGTAAGGGCTTATAATAGATAACTGGCTAGTTAGCTGTATGAGGTAAGGTAGGAAGCCCTACTGTTATAACTATACCCCCTCCCGAACGAAAATCGACCCCGATTCGCTTAAAATACGAATATATATATACCCTAATTCTATTTAAGATATATACTATTTATTATTTATAGCGGATCTGGATCGAACCCTTTATAGTATATACGCTTACTATTTAAGGTTTACTTTAATAGATTATAGTGAGCTAATAAGGTATTAATTAGGTATAGCGGCCTTTTATTAACTGCTTTAATAGAGGTAATAATTAGCCTAAATAAACTAACTAAATAAACCTGATTAATTAATTAGTTTTAAGGCCGTATCGGTAATATTCTAAGGGTATTTCGAACTTAATACGTACTTGATTTAATTAGCTAATATAACAGGCCATTTACCAGGCCTAATAACCACCGCTATTAATACTAGGTTAGCTAAATACCTAGCCTTATTGCTGACTAACTATTAGCCTTACTGGCTATAGGATAACTGGCCTTATTAGCTATAAAACGACTAGCCTTACTAGCTACGGGATAACTAGCCTTATTAACTACAGGACAATTAACCTTACCGCATTAGGCAAAAAATAATGAACCTATTTACCTATACCGGTAATAGTTTATTTATAAATTAACGGACGAACGAATAACGGGACGACTTTAAAATATACCTAAATAAACGATAAACCGGTATTAATATATTACCGATACTATATAAATAACTAATATTACCGATAATATATTAGGGGTATTATTATATATATAACTAGCCATATTAGCTATAGATTTCTATACTAATAACTGACTATTTAAAGCGATATGTATTTATTAGCTATAAGCTGCCTATTAAAAAAATCCCGTAAGATAAAAACTAATAGGGTATTCTTTATATTACGTAATAACCCCGGATTAATACCGGGATAAAGGCGATTTACCCCCGAAATAGGTATAAATAATTACTATTAATATACTACTATTAATAAATAAAGAAAAATTACGCCATTAATAAAGCCCCCTATAATCTACTGATTATTTTATAATTATTTTTTTCTTTTAAGGCATTTTAATTTCTAATAGGTTTTATTACTATATATATAATATAGTATTACTTTACCCTCTTTATTTTTCCGCATATTATCCGTTAACGGGATCAATAAGGTAATATTTCGGATTACCTATAATACGTTTAACCTTCTTATTAACTATAATAGTTTAAAAAATTAAAATATATTAATAAAAAAGCCATAAAAAGATAACGTATCGGCCCCGTTATTAATATAAAGGATTTCGGTTTTAGCGTCTTTAAAGATATTTAAATCCCCTAGGTTTAATTTTTAATATTTTATAGCTGTAACTATTATACCTTTATAGGTACCGGAAAGAATAAATAGCTATAATTTTAGCTTATTTCGTAATAGTTCTAATAGTTTTATAAAATAATAACGGGCGCTATATATTTACGATTTATATTTGTTATTTTAATTTTTTAAAGATTAAAAATAATTATCGAAATTTTTAAGGTATTAGGTAAGGCATTAATTGGTTTATTTTAATAGCTTAATAATAGTTGCTTTATAATAGCCGGCGTCCCTAATAAATATACTGGTTTATTAGAAAAATGCCTCCTAATTACTTTCGATCCGAACCGCCTTTATAGGGTTTTCGGTACGGAAATATTATATTTTCCTATTTTATAACGGATAGTATTAGGAATTTATTTTTAATATTATTAGGTTAATATAACGACGTAATTTTCGATACTTTTTAAAGGTACTATTAAAAGCCTTACGAAAGTCCGCTAACTATTTATCTCTTTACCTATATATAAATTTTAAGGTAAAAATTTTAATAGATTTATTTAAATTAATATTTTAATCCGGCTTTAAATCGGAACCGTTTCGGTAATATTTCCGGAATAAAATAAAAAAAATATCGTCCATTTATAATTATAATTTATAATATCGGCGTTATAATTTAACTATTTACTATAGCCGCTATACCCGTTTTTCCATTTATTAAATAGCCTTTATTATAAGGGCTTAAATAATTATATAGCCTGTAGTAATTAACGGAGCTAACGGGTCCTAAAACGATTCGGGGGTATTTCGAACTATCTCCGGTAGCATTTCGCCGATATAGCTAACAGAAGATGTAAACGTAAATATAGTAAATAAATAACTATAATATAACGATATAGCTATAAGTAATCCGGGGAAAGTTATTAAAATTATAACGGTTATATACTATAATATACATACATAAGTGGTTAGGTACAGCTAACGGGAACGTATATTCAAGACTAACAACTAAAGAAAAAAGATTCCTCTTTAACGAACTGACTATTATAAGGGCTTATAACAGGTAACTGGCTAGCTAGCCGTGTAAGGTAAGGTGGGAGGCCCTACTGTCATAAATAATAGATTATATTAACCTTATTTCCCCTATAAGAAATCGAAAAAGTATTTATATATTTATTATAGCCGATTATTTTATACAATTTACGTTCGGATTTCCGAACTAAACCGCGGACTTTAACTATATTATATAGTTTTAATAAACTATTAAGTTTATTTTTAAAATGCTATATTAAGTATATTATAATAATAAAAAACCGTTTATATATATAGTTATAAAAAACTATTTTAAAATCTAAAGATTTAAAATTATATATAGCCCTATATATATTAGTTGGTTTTATAATATGATTAAAAAAATCGTTAGTTTTTTTATTAAATAATTAAAAAAATAGGCCTCTTTAATGGGATATAAAGGTTTAGAATTTTAGGAAAAATAAGTCCCAATAGTTATATAGTAAATTAATAGTTAAAAAATAAAGAATTATAATCTATTATTAGCCCAGATTATATTAAAATAGCAGACTTATTTATTATTATTAATAATATTTAATAACCATTTATTAGTATTAATAAAAAAACCAAACCGGGCATTAAAATTGGAAAATTAATAAAGTAAAGTTTAAAATTTAATAAAGGTATATTTTATATAACGGGAAATTACTATCGATATTATTATATTTATTTCCCTATATAGGAAAGAAAATTAAGTATGGGAATATATTAGAAACCGAAATTGTAAAATCCGGCAATTTTAACGTAATAGGCCTTTATATGTTATAAATAATAATAAACCGGGAAAAAAATTGGCTTTTATATAGTAGGGCTTATAGGAAATTAATTATATTATATTAAATATTTTTATATAAATTATAGATCCTATAACTGGGCGAAATTATCGCAAAATATATATAAATAACTTTAAATTATTTAATTAGGATTTTTCGAATGGTATATTTAAAAATTTAGGCCTTTCGGTAATATAGGGTATAAAAATTTAAAATAAAACCGATAATATAAACTAAAATTATATAGCGGTTAGGTTAATTTATAAATTCGATTTTAAAATCTGCGAGTTTAATATTATTTAATATAAGTAATTGTTAAAGCAGTTGCGTGCTTTTAAAAAGAGTATATTATTTAAATATAATTAATTTATCGGTTAAATATAATTATATATTATCCACTTATTAATTATACTATTTTTATTTATTACTACTTATTAATTTTAGTTTTTTATACTATATATTTAAATGTCTTTTATTCCTTTTATATATTTCAGATTTTTTATTATTAGGTAATCGATTTTTACGTTTTTATCGGTATTAAGCGCTATTATAATATCGAATATTATTATATCCCATTTATATAATTACCTATAAATGTTTAGAATTTTATCTTAAAGTTATATAACTACCGAAAAGAAATATATAATTATCGAAGTGGAAAGCTAAAACTAACGCTGAATAACGCTAATTAAAGCGTATTATGAATAAATGCCGCTATAATGCGGAATAGTCTATAAAAATAAAAAAGAAAATGCGATCTAATAAACCGGAAACCACGGATTTTAAAGTAACAACTATAGAATTTTAAAAAATTCCTAAAGTATTTTTTTATAAATTAACTGTTTAAGCTAATACCGCTTTTAAAGTAGTGTATCCGGAAAGTAAAAATCGCGTTAATTTAGAAAAGCGGTTTATTAATCCGAATTACTAAATAAATTAGGTTTATATTAATAATCTTATTAATTTATATATAGAAATCGAAATAGATATAGGCTTTTTAGGATATAGTAAAAACTTAAAAGCCTAAATAAGAAATTTTATTTAATATATTTCCTTTTTTTCAAAATAAAAAAAAAGCTTATATTAATTACGGTAAAAAAATAATATACCGATATAATCCCTTTAAATAAATGCAGAATTTTATAGAATCTAATATATATTAAAAACCCGATACCGATCTTAAAAAAAATTTAGCTAATTTTAAACTATATTATTTAAGCTAAAGCATTTACGGCTAAACCACTTTTAAGCGGCGTATTTTTAGCGAACTTAATATAAATGTTAACGCTAATTATTTTTATTTTAAAATTAAACCATCTACCTATTAATAAACCTAACTTAAAGTATTTTAAGTAATAATAAGAAAGGGACTTATTAAAAGGATTATATATTATTACGGGCCTTAATATAAATATATTAAGATTTAGGCGAAATGCTATTATAATAGGTGCGGAAATCCTTAAATGGCATAAGTTTTTTAAATTCTTAATTCGAATATAAATATTATATACTATTAAAGTATTCATTTATGACGAAATTAATCGGTTCGACCTACAGATAAACATTAAACGAAGCTAACTTTATAAAATAATATTAAAAAACCGACTTAAAGATATATCATTTTTAATAATATTTAAGACGTAGCGTTATATTAATTTAGGTATATATAGGGAATTCCGAAATAAATTCGCTAATAAAAATATATAATACTATATTTATTAAGATATAAATTTCTAAATATATTTAAAAATACGGAAAGAAATAGTTATTTTATTATATAGATTTATAATTAAATGCCCTAATTTTCTATTATAAATAAAAAAAGTTCTAAAATTCTAACTTAAATTTAACTTTTAATATAAATATAAACAATGGCTTATTAAAGGCAAGATTACTAAATTAATTAAGGTAATGAAATTTAAAATAAAAAAACCTAAAATAGTAAAATTCGGAAAAAACGTCCCTAATAATAGATTTACTCCTTAAAGTACCAACTATAAAAATATTAATTATAAAACAGATTCGAACGCAATTCCGCGATTTAAAAATAATAATTTACTTTCGGGTTTAGTTAAAAACTCTAATACTTAAAAACGTTTAAAGAAAAAAGGTATAGCGTAAAAATCCGATAAAGGGTCGGATAATAACGATTCTTTATTTTTAAGCCTAGCTAAAAATTCCTATATCCGAAAACGTTTAAAAGGAAAAGGTATAGTACGGAAATCTAATTATCGGAAGCGAATAAATAAATATTAAAATTTAAAAAATTCCGATCTATATAATATTCTTATTAATAAACTAAATAAATGGGTAAAGTACGTGAAATTTACTGCTAAAATTTTAACAGCTTTAAATTAATTTTGGAATAATTTACTGGACGACATTAACTATAGGAGTTTTAACGATAAAGAGAACTTATTTAATAGTAGTAATAATCCTATCTAACCCTTAAACGAAAGCTAAACTATCTCTTAAATAATATTTAATACTTTTAAATATTTCCGGTAAAATAAAGAGCTATTTAACCTAAAAAAGCGCTATAAATATTGCATTAAAAAAATCGGGAATTATAAAGCGGAAATCCGAAAGCTTAAAAATTAATTAAAAAGTACGGAATATTAGTCTAAAGAAATTAAGGAAAATAAAGCGGAAATCTAAAAGCTTAAAGATTAGTTAAAAAATAAAAAGGCGGCTATAATATATAATCCAATTAACTGTTCGGATAATATTAAGGCTTAATATTTTAAAAGGAAGATAATTTAATTAAATAACGCTATAGATCACTTAGTTATCGAATTATTACTGGAAATTTAAAAAGCTGTTTAAAGGGATATAAAACTTTTCGATTTAAAAAACTATTTTGTTTATTAATTTGCGGTAAGTAATGATTTATATAAAATATTAAAGCTTATTTTTAATTATATCGGAAAATTAACTGCTAAATGTAATAAAGCTATTAATAAAAATAGGTTTTTCATATTCCGGTTAGCTAAGGCGTAATAAAAAAATTATAGCTTAAAATTAAAATAACCTGCATTTATATTTCCTATAAATAAATAACTATACCTTTATTATTTATTAACGATTTTTTATTTTTATTACCGACTTTAAATCCGAAATAATTAAATTATATACCTATTTTATTTTTCTATAACGGTAATTCCCTATTTCCTATTATAATTAAGTAGTAATATTTAGGATATATAGAGTTACTATTCGTTTTAATATTTCGGATCGTACTGTAAATAAATTGGTTATATTTATAGCCATTTCCAATAGTTATTTTACGGCATTTATAAGTATAAATAACTACTATAGGGATTTCCAATATTTCGCTTCCGTTACGATAATAGTATTATCGGATAAGTTAGATTATTAAAACGGAGGATTTTAGGGTTCATTTTCTTATATTATTAATAAAAAAAATTTAAATATAAAATTCCATTAAAAATGGCTACATTACTTAAAAAAAAGCAGCATAAATTGCTAAATAATTAGCTTATAATACGTATAAAGGGAATCTTACGATAGAAAACCCGATATAGAAATCTAAAATTGCTCGTATTTTAGTAAGCATTTTAGGGAGTTTAGCCGAATTGTGGGTTAGTTACGTAGCTTCGCCACGTAATTAGTTTTTTCATATACTAGTTAATTAAACTATCTTCATCTTTAATATAATAATAGTACCGCTCATTTTCCAATTATGCCGTAGGCACAACAAAACGTATCGGAAATATATTTTATATTTTTTTATATTAAAATAAATTATTATATTATTTAAATAAACTATATATAAATAATTTATTAACTTTATAAATATTATATATATATATTTAAAATATAATTAAAGCGTTAGTTAATTTAAATAGCATTATTATATATTTAAAATATCCGTATTTTATTCGGAAAATAATTTTTTATTAATCGTTTTTTTAATATAAATATAATAGTAAATATTTTTTAAGTTAATTTTTAAAAATACTTTAACGGATTTTAATCGATTTATAATTTCCGAAATAAGTAATAATAGATATTAGTTTTTTATAATAATATAATTTAAATCCCGGTAATTAATATATAATTAAAGTTTACTATTTTTTTAATATAAATAAAACGGATACCTTTATATTTACTTTTAAATATTTAATTTTTCCTATATTTAAATTTTTATAAATATATTTTTTAAACGTTTATTATTATAATTTTATTATTAAATATATAGGTTTAAAAAATAAATACCTTTTTTTATTTATATTAATAATATATTTAACCTTTTATAATAATAATAATAATTCCTTTATTCTTGATTTAAAATATATTTATTTAAAGGTTTTAAAATATTTTTATAAATTAATAAAATTCTATAATATAATTATATTATTTTTATTAATTTTTAAAATGGGTAATTTCTTTAACCTAATACCTATAATATTAATAATATATATATATTTATTAATAATTATTAAAGCTATAAACTTTTTAAAATTAACCTTTTTAATAGCCCTATATAATTATTAATAATTAATAGTATTTAATAAAATATTTATATGTTTTATTTTAAAATAAAAAAAATTAAGCGCTTTATAATTACGCTTAATTATAAAAAATACTTAGGTAAATTATTAAATATTTCTATAATTATTTATTATTTTTAATTATAGTACTTAAAATTATCCTTATTAAAACCTATAAAGCCCGGAATTTAAACGGTAACCGGTTATAAATATTTTTTAGTAAAACTTTTATATATTATATTTATTTATATTCCGGTGTTTATATCTATAATAATATTATAGTAATTATACTTTTTTCCCTTAAAAATTATACGCTGTATTTTAAATAGCGTCCCTAATTTAATTATTTTAAAAGCTTTAATTAAAATAAATTAAACGTAAACATTTATATTTATAAAGCTTTTAACCTTTTATTATTATTACCAAATTTATTTTAAATTATTATATTTTAAACGGGTATTTTAAGTTATTATAATTAATAATTAAAATTTAATCGTAATATTAATTTATATTCCGTTTTTTTATATTTTAATTTACTTTAATTATAGTATTTAAATATTCGTTATATTAATATATTTTATTAAAAATAATTAATATCTATTTATAAGAATTTACTTTTATTATTATTAAATTAATAATTATTTTATTAACGGAATCTGTTTTATTTTTAACCTGAAATATTTAAATTGTTTATTATAGCTTATTTATTTAATAAATTATTAATATAGCCTTACTTTTTTTAGCCTTAATTATAATCCTATAACCTTTAAATTTATTTAGCTTTATTAATTATTAATTAGGTGCCTATAAATCTAACATTTTATTTTATAAAAGTTATTTTAAAACTTTTTTATAGCTTATATTAATAATGGAATATTAATTAATAATTATTTTATAAAAAGATATCTTTTAATTTTCGAACTAAAACGCTTTATTTACGATAAAATTTATAAAAAAACTACTTTTTTTCTTATTTAATTTTTATTAAATCGGTTTTATAAAAACGTTTAATTAGTTTTAGGTTAATATTTTTTTAAAATAAACTTTCAAAAATAACTTATAATAACTTATTAGTCCGGTTTTAAATTAAATATATCGGTATATAATTATTATTTTATTTAAAGGTTATAATTTATTTTAATTAATGCTTATTATATTTAAGTAGTATTAAACCGGCTAGGCTTTAAATTATTACCTTTATAAATCGCTTAAATCTAATTTTTAACCTTAATTATAATAGCTTTTTATATTAATCTTTTTATATTATATATAAATAGTTTTATATCGCCTTATAATCTATTAACTTTTTGATTTTCGAAAATCTTTTTAATTATTTATAATATTATTTTATAATTTAATGTTAAAAGGTTTTAAAATATAGCTATTAAAATAAATCCTGAAATATTATTTTATAGTCTTTTTTTAAATAACCTTTTTCTAATCGATAATTATTTTATAGGAAATATTATTTTTATTATATCGGTATATTTTAAGGTTTCCTTTTTAATTTTAATAATTTTTTAGAATATATTAATAATATTTTTAATTATTTTTTAAAATTTTATTATTAAGATTTTTATTATTAAATAATCCTAATTTATTCAATATTATAACGTTCGGATTACCTTATAATTAGTTTTTAGGCTATATAGTATTTTAATATAATACGGTTATACTTATAGTTTCCGCTATATTTTTAATTAAAAGTTAAACTTTATTTTTTCCTTTTACGTTTCGATTTTAACCGGTTATTATATTATTTTTTAAAAAAAATAAAAAAATATAATGATATAAATAGCTAAATGCCGGTCGCTAATTAAATGGTAAATTAATAAGTAAACTTTTATTTATTTAATTTCCCTTATTTCCCATTAGGTATTTAATATATATACTTAATTTAAATAATTAATAAGCTTAAGCCTTAACGCATTAATCGGCAATTAATAGGAGTAAATACTTTTAATATGTATAAGTATTTATTATTTATAAGATCCCTTATATAATTATAAATAAATAAATATTAAAAGTAGCATTATAATATATAAATACATTTAAAACACATATAAATTATATATAAATAATATATATAAGTAGTATTATTAATATATTTTAACCTAAATGTGGGGTATTATTTAAAGTGGGGTACTATTTAAATAATAATTCTTTTATTTAAGTAAAATCTATTATTATTTACGTGCGATTTATTATTATTAAAAGCAAGTTATATAAACCCTATATAAAGCCTATATATACCCCGTTTATATAATAATAATAAATGTTAAATCGCATATTATACCCTTAGATTTTAATCTTTTCTATTATTAAAAGTTTAATAAATAATAAGAAATTTATAAATATTAAAGGTTTTTTTTATTACTAACGAAATTTAAATCCACATTAAGATATAATATTATTAAGTTTTTATTACGGCAGTGGTTTTAGCGTACTTAATTTACTGCTATAACCCTATAGTTACGTGTAAATAGCGATTAAATAAAATAAGGAGTAGGTAGAGGTTTTATTATATACGTATAGCTATATATACCTTATGACGGTTATATACTATAATATACATATAAATGGTTAAGCATAGCTAATAGGGACATATATTTAAGACTAATAACTAAAGAGGAGAGATTCCTTTTTAACGGACTGATTACTATAAGGGCTTATAATAGGTAACTAGCTGGCTAGCCGTATAAGGTAAGGTAGGAGGCCCTACTATTATAACTATACCCCTTCCCGGATAAAAATCGACCCCGATTCGCCTGGGATATAAATATATATACCCCGATTCTATTTAAGGTGTATACTATTTATTATTTATAGCAGCTTAAATCGAACCCTTTATAGTATATACGCTTATTATTTAAGGCTTATTTCGATAAGCTATAGCGAGTTAATAGGATATTAATTAAATATAGCGGCCTTTTATTAACTGCTTTAATAAAGGTAATAATTAGTTTAAGTAGACTGATTAAATAGACCTAATTAACGGATAATATGGTTTCGAGGCCGTTTCGGTAGTATTCCGAGGATATTTCGAACTTAATATATATTTAATTTAATTAGCTAACGTAATAGGCTATTTATATTAGGCTTAAACGATTATTATTATTAATATTAGGTTAGCTAAATACCTGGCCTTATTATTAATTAACGGATTAGTTATATTAGCTAACGGATTAACCTTATTAGCTATAGGACAACTGGTTTTATTAGCTATAGGACGACTAGCCTTACCGGCTATTAGATAACCTTATTATATTAAGCGAAAAATAATAAACCTAATTGCCTATACCGGTAACGGTTTATTAACGGACTAACAGACGGACTAATTAATTAGCTATATTAGCTAATTAATTAATAAATAACGGGATAATTTCGGAATATACCCGAATAAACGACGGACCGGTATTAATATATTACTAATATTATATAAATAACCGATATTACCGATAATATATTAGGGGTATTACTATATATATAATTAGCTATATTAACTATAGATAACTAACTATTTAAAATAATATATATTTATTAACTATAAACTGCCTATTAAAAAAACCCCGTAGGAATAAAAACTAATAGGATATCCTTATATTACTAGTTATATAATAATCCCGGATTAATACCGGAATAAAGGTAATTTACTCCCGGTATAAATACGAAATAACCACTATTAATAAAATAAAGAAAAATTACGCTATTAATAAGGCCCCCTATAATCTATTAATTATTTTATAATTATTTCTTTCTCCTAAAGTATTTTAATTTTTAATAGGTTTTATTACTATATATATAATACGGCATTATTTTACCCTTTTTCTCTTTTCGCGTATTATTTATTAACGGGATTAATAAAATATTATTTCGAACTATTTATAATACGTCTAAACTTCCTATTAGCGATAATAATTTAGATATAAGGAATTAAAGTACGCTAATAAAAAAACCATAAAACGATAATATATCGGCCCCGTTATTAGTACGAAAAGTTTCGGGCTTAGCATTTTAAAAAATAATTAGATCCCCTAATTCTTAATATTTCGTAGCTATAGCTATTATACCTTTATAGATACCGGAAAAAATAAATAGCTATAATTTTAATTTATTTCGTAATAATTCCGATAGCTTTACGAAATAATAATAGGCGCTATACGCTTATAATTTATACTTATTATCTTAATTTTTTAAAAATTAAAAATAATTATCGAAATTTTTAAAGTATTAAATAAAGCATTAGCTAGCTTATTTTAATAATTTAATAATAGCTGTTTTATAGTAGCCGGTATCCCTAATAAATATACTAATTTACTATAAAAACGCCTCTTAATTGCCTTTAATTTATACTATTTTTATAGGGTTTTCAGTACGGAAACGTTATATCTTCCTATCTTATAACGGGCAATATTAAAAGTCCACTTTTAATACTATTAAATTAATCCGACAACATAGCTTTCGATATTTTTTAAAGGTACTATCGAAAACCTTATAAAGGTCCGCTAATTATTTATCCCTTTACTTATAGATAAATTTTAAGGTAAAAATTCCAATAGACTTATTTAAATTAACGTCCTATTCCGGCTTAAAATCAGAATCGGTACGCCGCCGTTTTTATAACGATCCTATTTGTAACGGCACTAATATACGGCAACGGCTGAGTAATTATTGTGATTATAATAAAATAATAAAGATAAGGAGGAGGAGGAGGTTTAAGTGTGTGTGGCTATACGTATGTGGTAAAACCTTTACCTATTTTTTATTTTATTTAATCGCTATCTATACGTGACTATGGGGTTGTAGTAGTAAATGAGGTACGCTAGGACTACTGCCGTAATACTACCCCCTTAAATCCATTTAGTAATAGTTAATGTAGTGTTGTGGGATTTGCTGAATTCGTTAAAATCCGTTAAAAAAAACTACTTATTATAAAACGCACGCGTTTTGAAAGCTCGGACTACCTGGCTACGTTACGTAACTATAATAACTACTACTTAATAATAATAACTATTACCAGTTTATATAACCATATTATTACCCCCCTGATTTCTTTTAACGTACGGTTTATTAGGTATTAGCTTTACTGATGTTTTCGTTATCAGTAAAGAGCTTTTTAAAGTTCGATCCCGGTAGCAATAGGGGGCATTTTATAATTCTATGGGTTTTATTTTTATAACGTAGGTATCGGTTTTGTTTTTAACGGTTCGTAATATCGGTTCGGCTAGCCGGGGGTACTTTTTAACTTTCTGGGGTTTAAAGTAATATAATTTTAGGTATATATCTATTAGTATTTTCGTTATCGGATATATTATTAGACTATACGGGTTCGATTATACTTATAAACGTATCTATAGCATTCGGATTTATAGTCGGTTTATTAAAATAAAATTCTAATAGCCGGTAAAATAAAGATACGAAATTATCGTATTTTTTTAGCAGTAATTTACGATCGTTAAGCTTTTTTTTTAACGTATTATTAATAGCGTATTATAGATTTTAAATCCGTACGTTTTTAGGTAGGTTTATTAAACTAGTTTCCTATAATAATCGTTTTTAGTTAATTAGGAACGTATAAATAGAGTCATTTTTATTTTGGTAAAAATTACGTAATTTTTCGGCTGATTAATAGGATCTGTTAGAATTATTATATAGCCGATTTAAAGTATTTACGATAGTTTTATAATTCTACAATTTCTTTTTTTATTATTTACGTAGTATAGGAATAACGATATGCTATATTTTAGGTTTTAGGCATACGTATATATAGTAAAATTTAGCTTAATTTGTACTAATAGCTTTATTATTAATTTCTATTTTGCCTTTTAGTTGTAAGGCCTATACGTTAAAGTCTAACGGGCTAGTTAAGGTAAAAATATTTGGGAGTAAAGGTTAAGGATGTGGTTTATTGGTTAATAATGCGTAATAAGTAGTTTTAATAACGTCGATTTTAGTTTAAAGGGCGTTAGCGTATATTTAGAAAGTTGATTTTTCCTCCTAAAACTGCTAAACCTGGTTAGCTAATTATTGATTTTAGTTATTTAATAGCTAGATATGGTTAGTAAATTTAACATATAGGGTTTAAATAGTACTATTAACTTTATTAGCGTTAATGGAGGCTATTATTAGTGAAATAATTAAGAGATAATTTGCTACCTCGAAAGGTTAATGTAAATAAAACAAAAAGTGCTTAATGTATATAAAATGATCTAACGTTTTACGTATCTGTCGAAGCTAAACTGTTAAAACGTGTATTAGTAGGTATATTAAGTGCTGGTTAAATGGGTATTACTACTTCGGAAGGCTAACGCGATATAAAGGTATTCCGAAGGACGGTATCGGCAAGCCTAACGGGTATAAATTCGGTACAACTATTTAAAAATCCCGGTACGTACTTAAAATAATTAGTCTAACGAAAATGAAGGTATTACTATTGCTTCGAAAGGCTAACGCGGTAAAAAAGGATAGAATCGCTGCCTTATAAAGCTAACACGACAATAAGATAATGATCCTAAAAAAACTGGCTAATAAACCTTATTAAATATAATACCTTAAATATAACTGGCTATTTAGCTATAAAAGATCTTTATTATTATATAACGGTATTAATATACGGTAACGGCTAAATAATTACTGTAATTATAACAAAATAATAAAGATAAGGAAGAAAAGGAGGTTTAGGTATATATGGCTATACGTATATAGTAAAACCTCCACCTACTCCTTATCTTATCTAATCGCTATCTATACGTAACTGTGGGGTTGCAGCAGTAAATGAGGTACGCTAGGACTACTGCCGTAACACTACTAATAAAAAATTATCTATTTAGCTTTATAGTTTATAATAGCGGCATTATAATTCAGCTATCTGCTATAGCCGCTATACCTATTCTTCCATTTACTAAATAGCCTCTATTATAAGGGCTTAAATAGTTATATAGCCTATAAAGGCTAACGGGTTTTACGAAAACGACTCGAGGATATTTCGGACTACCTCCGGCAGCGTTTCGCCGATATAGCTAACGGAAAACGTAGACGTAAACATTATAAATAAATAACTATAATATAACGATACAGCTATAAATAACCCGGAAAGAATTATTAAAATTATAACGGTTATATACTATAATACATACATAAATGGTTAGGCATAGCTAATAGGGACATATATTTAAAACTAATAACTAAAGAGGAGAGATTCCTCTTTAACGGACTGACTGCTATAAGGGCTTATAACAGGTAACTAGCTAGCTAGCCGTATAAGGTAAGGTAGGAGGCCCTATTATCATATACCTAAACTTCCTCCTTTTTTATATTTTTATTATTTTATTATAATTATAGTTATTACTTAGCCGTTATTATATATTAGTACTATTATATAATAATAAAAGTCCCTTATAGCTAATTAGTTAATTTTTTTAAGGTATTATATTTAATAAGGTTTATTAGCCAGTTTTTTAAAAGTTATTTTTTTATTTTTATTTATCGCGTTAGCAATACCTGTATATTTATCGGATTAGTTATTTAAATATAAACCGGAGTTTTTAAATAATCGTATTTAAATTATACCTATTAAATTTACCGATATTATTTTTTAAGTAATTTTAAGGTTGTGATTTAATCACTAATTAATGACTAATTAATTAGTAGGGCTAGTTATGAGTTAGTTAATTATTAAGGAATAATTAATGACTTTAGTTATTTTATTAATAAAAAGTGTGCTAAAACTAGTTATTAATTAGCTAGGGCTTTAATTAAGACTAAATTAGTTAATTAAAGCTGTAATTAAAACTAAACTAATTAATTAATCACTAAAAAATAACTAATAATTATAGTTATAAATCATAACCTTAAGTAATCTTAAACCCTTTTAATTAATACCTAATACTTTAACTATTATACGTTTTAATAATTATACCTGGAATAATACGTATAACGTTAGATCTTTTTATACGCGTTAAGCGTTTTTTATTTCGATTTATTAACCTATTAAGGTAGCGATTTTTTATTTACTATATTCCCTTAAATAAATTTTCGGCTTATTAATTTATTAAAGCTATAGCTGTAAAAATTTACCTAATTCTTTTTATTTCTTTATTAATCGATTATTTTATCGATTAATTTACTATAGCTTCTATTATAGCTAATAAAGTTAATAATACCTTTTAAGCTTTACGTATTAAATTAATTGTTAAATTTACTAATTATATCCATTTATTATAAAATAACTATAATGGTTAAGTTTAATAGCTAATTAATTAGATTTAATAGCTTTAAAATAAAAATATAGCTTTATAAATTAAAATCGATACTGTAGATATTATTTATTACGCGTTATTAGCTAATAAATTACGCCTTTAACCCGTATTTTTAAATATTCCTATTTTAGCCGGCCCGTTAGATTTTAATATATATGCTTTATAGCTAGAAAGTAAAATAGACGTTAATAATAAAGCTATCGGTAGGGATTAAGCTAAATTTTATTACGTATACGTATGTTTAAAATTGAAAATATAGTATATTATTATCTTTATATTACGTACCTAACGAAAAGAAAAATTATAAAATTATAAAGCTATTATAAATATTTTAAATTGCCTATATAACAATTTTAATAGGTCCTATAAATCCGTTAAAAAGTTTTATAATTTCCGTTAAAGTAATAATAACTTTATTTATACATTTTTAGTTAATTAGGAACGATTATTATAAAAGGCTGGTTTAATAAACCTACTTAAAAACGTACGGATTTAAAATTTACGGTACGCTATTAATAATACGCTAAAAAAAAGCTTAACGATCGAAAATTATTATTAAAAAAATACGACGATTTTATATTCTTATTTTACCGGCTATTAAGGTTTTATTTTAATAAACCGACTTAAAATCCGAATACTATAATCATATCTATTAATACTATTAAATTATATAGTAGTAAAAACTATAACTATAATTTATAAAAGTCCGTAAATATTTCTAATAATGGTGGATATATATTTAAAATTTTATTATTTTAGATTCCCGAAGGTTAAAAGGCTATT
>JAJJKD010000301.1:0-20210 GCA_022376535.1 Xylariaceae sp. FL0662B | reverse complement strand
TTATATTAAATTAAAAAATACTACCGCTTTAAAAGAATTTATTAATACCTTAATAGCTTTAACTATTTAAATATTATATATATCCTTACTAATTCCCTTTTTAAATACCTAAATAGCCTTTTTAACGTTATTTCTACCAGCAAAATATAAAATCCTTATAAAAACTATATTAATAACTACCGTAATAAGGTTTTATAATAGCTTTACTTTTATCCTTTTTAACCTTATAAAAATAACCTTATTACTATTATCCCCATTTAATAAATTAAACTTATAAATACTCTTTTTATAAATTTAATAATTTCCATTAACCTTTAAGATTTTAAATTTATTAATATCATTATTATTTTTAAAATTATCGGAAATATCGTCTTTATTACCAGCATCTTATATTAAATTTCCGACTACCGTTTTTTAAAAAAAAAACCTCCTTATAAATCTTAATATTATTATCTAAAAGAATTATTTTTAACTAACTAGCTTTAAACTATTTAGTTAAAAAGTTTTCCTAAACCGCTAAAAGTATTATAATAACGTTATAATCATTTAATAAAACTCCGGATATATTTATTATTATTATTTATTAGCGGTATTTTTATTTTTTAGTTTCCTATTTTAATAAAATCTTTTTCTAAATGAAGGGTTTATAAAAAAACTCTTTTATTATATTATTAAATATATACTACTAAACTAACGTTAATATAAATCCGCGCTATATATTTAACCTTCCTTTATTATAATATTTTAATAAATACCGCATAAATGTTAAACTTATTTTATTATTCCATTTTAATATTAACAATAAAATGCTTTTAAACGCTTTCGGAATAGCTTTAAATTTATTAAATTAAAAATCGATAAGGGTTATTAAATCACACGGAAATTTAACGGCAATAATAATACATATTAATTTACACTAAAATTAGCTAATATTAACATTTATAAAGGTTTTTTAATTATTTATAAAAGGTTATAATTCTTTTAAATCCTTTTTAAAGATTTTTTAAGCAGCTTAATTAATAAAAACGGCATTTTTACCGTTAGCTATTTTAACTATAATTAAATTAAAATAAAAGCTATTAAATTTAAACCTTATTTATTTAAAAGTATTATTTTAAGTATTTTCCATTTTTTTAATTTTTTTTATATTATTTCGGCTTAAAAAGTTATAAAATTATATTATTAACATTACTTTATAGGTATTATAAAATATTCAAACTTATATTATAATAAAATAAATAGATTTAATTAATTATTTAATTAATTAAAGGAGGTAAAATATAATTATAAGGGTTTTAAAAAGGTATAACGGAATTTGCCGAAATTTTTATATAAATTAAAGTTACTTTTTAATTCCTATAAAGCCAGCTTAGCGATTTATTAATTTAAACTTTATTAATAAATAAACGTGCTTTTTTTAATAAAATTACTATAATAGCCCTTATTATTTAAAGGTATTATGTTAAATTTACGGATTCTAACCTTTTTATTAAAAATAATATCCTTTTCTTTATAAGTTATGCGAAATTAGAAAATATGTGTATGTTATGTGTGTAAACTAAGTAGGGCGCGACATTCCGTTCTAAAACGACGGTAATGAAGGATTGAGAATTGATGGATGGAAATGAGGTTGATTGATCTAAGTTCAGTAAAGCTAAAGCGAGTTCCATCCATCTTAATAAAAGTTCAGTTAAACTTCGGAGGCACGTGACCTCCGTACAGTACCTGGATACCTTAGGTTGACTTGTTAAGTTTCTATACTGTAAAGTTTAGAGTTTTGTCACTATGACGCCTGTGGGACACGCTACTCTAGTACATATACAGTACCGGCGCAGCTCTTAACGGAATCCCGTTCATCTTCACACCACCACATGATCAACTGAAACTACCTTAGAGGCAGTGTTTGAGCCAACGTCAACGAGATAATATGAATTTCCTTCAGCCTCGGGCAGACCACCGATTCAACCCGTTCGAGCCGCACCCCGAATTGGATGGTCTTGATGATTTGGGTGGTAGTTCAGATGATGTGGACTGGAACAACAATTCCGATGCGTTTGGTTTGTTCGCCGCCAATGGCATGGCTCCCCCGCCCATCATGTCACCTGCTGAGGTTCGTCGTGAGGCGCGCGAAAAGTCGGGCAGTATCCTTGCGAATTATCGCCTACTGGAAGAAATCCTCGAGCGCCACGAAGCCAAGATCCGGAAGCGATGGGAGAAGAAGTCACGACCACAGCGACTGAAGATCCTACTCGACAGTTGGCCTGACATGCCGACTACGCATCGCCCAGATTTTGCAAGCTTCCGAAAGCATGGGGGGAAGATGAATCGCATAAGTAATCAGGAGCGGAGTGCCTTCATGTGGCCTTATATCAACCAGGAAGATCTGGCCAAACCGAAATCACTCCCTCTATTGCTCAACGCCCGGGGAAGAAACCACCCAACCAACTTCGCAGCTGCTGATGGTGATGCTATGCATTTGGGCAAGGTCACTATGGCTATTGTTGCCGTCTTCCTAAATTTGCACGTCATGGTCTTGAACGGTACGACGCGAGACGACGAGTACGGTAAGCTCTTAGCCTGGGAAGACCACGAAGACGCCTTCGACTGGATGCATACCCGTCAACAATTTCTCCCCGGTGAGGGCCTTCTCATACTCGAGGCTCAGGATCGGCTCCTGCATTTCCTTGTTGCGTGCTGTCGACTGATCTTGCACGATATCGCTGCGGAAGAACTAGTCAGCAGTATCTACCCTATCATCGAATATGAGCCACCACGTAAGATTAATGTCGATAGTAGTGGCGCAACCTCACTAGCTATCATGGCGGAAGAGGCCCCATATCGTCCCCCTTCGGATATCGATATCATCCGCATCGAGTCACTCCTTGTCGCGCGAGTTGCCCGCGCCGAAGATCACATCTGGTCGCTGCGAGAGGACCCAAGCTATTTTTCCGACCGGTTGTTTGAGATGAAGGAACACCGATTAGAAATGCTGAAAGACGTCTACGGCGACGTTCACCCAACGCTGAAACCACCGCGAGAGAATCTCTTATGGGCACGGGTAATTGGGAATGTTCTCGTAGAAGCGTACTTCCAATTAGAGATATTCTCGAAGCTACAGAAGCAAGCCACCGAGGTCCGGGTACTTCGAGAACAACACGCTGCCAACATATCTCCAGGGAAAGGTCTACCTGAGGAATACCTATCGGCCTTGCTCAAGTTCCGTCACTATCTCAACCAGGCTGCCAAGGGACCATTAAACCAGTTGAAAACGACTGTCACAGCCTCACCGCCTCTCCGGGGCTTTTTTGTCCGGGAGGCTCCAATATCTGCTACCTCTTCGCAAATTGCAGTCACATCCAAGCCTGGCGTGAAAATGGACAAGACTGAGAAGCACTTACTCTGGCTTCTACAAACTTTATGGGAAGATGGCCGTAACCTCTTTTTCTGCCGTTTGCCCTTGGTAGTTGACGAGCTCGACCGGCTGCTAGACGCCGACCGAAGGGCGCGGCAGATGATCTCCCCCTATGTGGCTATGTTGATTGGTGAGCTCTCTATCTTAGGCGAGTGTCTACGACAAATCGATACCTACTTCCCTTGGGCCAACGGTTTCGAGAATATGTTGGTTGATAGGGAAGAGGATATCAAAAAGGAATATGCCGAGTCTACAACAGCGCAGGCGAGACTCCTCACGGCCTTGCGCGATACAGCACTAATACCCATCGTCTCCTTCGCGGATCCGTCGGACAAGAAGTTCGAATATCCGATAGGAAGGAAACGCAACAAAGAGAACATCGAGAAGCTTCGACGAGCCGAGGCGTGTTTAGATACTTTTTGGGCCAGAGCCGATGATCTCATGCACTCCAGTATCGGTGGCCTAGGAGGCATGGCGCTCAAACGACTCCTTACTCAGCCTCGTCTTCTATCCCGAACTCCTGAATGGACCGAACCAGACAAATCAAAGGAAACAAAGCCAAAGTCAGATTTTATATCGGAGGTTGATGCTCTCACGAAACCCCTCTCGGCATTATATTTTGACCTAGAGTCGCCCTCCGCTCGCAAGGAAGCATTATTAGCAGGGGCGGGGAAAGCAAAAGTCAAGACTAGGGGCACCCCTGCCGTTCAAGCTGTAGAGCCCGCACTCCCTCAGGCGACTCCCACGGAAAACCCAAGCGACCCCCAGCCTCGCTTCAAAGTGGATGCCCGCGCCCTGAAGGTCTTCCGGATCCTCTTCTACAATCCCACCGTACATACAACACCAGGCGAAGTAGCGTGGCCCGACTTCTTACACGCCATGTCCTCGGTCGGATTCAGCGCCCAGAAACTCTACGGCTCCGTTTGGCACTTCCAGCCGTCGAGGCTCGATGTAGAGCGGAGTATACAGTTTCACGAGCCACATCCAAGTGGCAAGATACCTTTCCTCGGCGCCCGACGATGCGGTAGAAGACTGAACCGAGCTTACGGGTGGTTCGGAGGCATGTTTACGGCGACATAAAAGGGATGGGGATAGGACGAGAGACCTTGGGTGTCTGATTTAACCGAGACATCTTGAAGTCATATCGTACCCTTTATTACTAGCTGTGCACAACCACTGTGTGTGTGCGAGTGTGTTACGTGCGTGTGCTGTTACAGCGCGCTATTGTACTTTACATCTCTCAACAACCACCACCGCCCCCATCGCCGCCGCCACCGCCACCATCAAATACTGCACCACCGCCAGCATCGCCGCCACCTCTCCCAGACCCCTTACTCATACAACCGCCCATAATCTTAAGCCGTCTTTATGAACTGCGCGCGCGTGTGTTTATGCGTGTGTGCGTATGTGCGTGTGCGCGCGTGTATATGTGTGGCTGAAGGTATGTCGATATTGACTTTAGTTTGAGTAGTTTGAGATTTAAACAAACTTAAGAGAAGTAGGAGGGAGAGTCAAGGCCTCTATCAGCTTTTATAGCTATTAATAACAGAGGCTTACCTCACATGTGGTGCCGAAGTTAACGCTTCACGTTGCTGTGCCTTCTCTGAGTAAGCTTACATCTACATATACATGCATATATTTACGCGTACGGGCCAGGCAGTGCTTGCCGACTGTTATCCAGGTTCAGCCAAGATCTCCAGTTCTTGTGCACATCGTTGTTCAACCCGCGTGAGGCATCGATAGGTAACCAGGCACTCAGGTAATGGGTGGGTAGTGGAATGCGTATGTACCTATTTATTATACACAACATAAACACATTAGGAATATTATTCCTGCGGGCAACTATGTACCTAGTATAGACGTGTGCTTTGCGAATAACAAGGAATATACAGCGAAATAGCTGCGCTCATTCAAATGATTTCCGGTGGATAATCACGGGGTACGACGATGCCCTGGGTCAATCAAGTCTCGTTGACCTTGTGTTTCAACGGAAAATGATCATATAACACAAACCACTACAACTATAACCAAGAACTTCACAACGTATGGGTAAGATTAGAATGTAGCGGAAACAGCTAGATCTCAACGTGTAATAATAAGACCGCGACGGGCGAAGACACATTTTTGTAAGTAGGTAAGACCCCTAGAAGCAGGGCAGGCACCAGGTTCTACACAGCAGATATCACGTCGAAACTGTCACGGACTTACGAGACAAATCATCGCTATTGAAAGATATACTAAGTCATGATAACAAGGTATGGTTTACTCAAACAGACAAAATAAAGCACAGAAGGATATATGAACACAACCGTGCGTGTTCTAGCCAGTACTCTCTCCTATTACACCACACACTATCACAAGCAGCCCACAATTGCGACCGAAATCCCAGCCGGTCAATCAACATCACCAACCAACCTAACAAGCACGCTCAGCGTTCCAGACTCCCCAGCTCCTCCTCCGTCAGCAACGACCCCCCGTACGACTGCGCCGTCGTCTCCATGGAGATATTAACCGGCTGGCAAGTCGGGTTCGTAGGCTCCCATCCCATATTCGCGCCGAGGACCCAAGCGACGAGGAGCTCGTCGTGGCCTCCGAG
Organism: Xylariaceae sp. FL0662B; assembly: GCA_022376535.1. Lineage (NCBI taxonomy): Eukaryota > Fungi > Ascomycota > Sordariomycetes > Xylariales > Xylariaceae > Xylariaceae sp. FL0662B. The sequence continues at coordinate 14,202 of JAJJKD010000301.1, read as the reverse complement.
CTCGACGAAGCAGAGGAACCAGTTGTTGTAGCTGCGGATGGGGACCGGGGGCTGCTGCGGGGGTGCCGGGGCGGCGGTCGTGTCGTCGACGCCGGCCACTTCAACATCCGGAGTCAGTAATTACTGCTTTTGGATAGTTTCGAAGCATGTTTCGGGAGCAATGTGCCCACCCGGATTCTGAAAAGGGTAATAATTTTGCATTCATGAGACTGCCTCTGAAGGGGAAAATAAAGAACCCAGGAATTTACTCACTCAGCAGGTGGCCCGTGGTCGCATCGAAGCCCACCCACTGCGCCGCCCCCGCCGTCTGGTTGAAGATCGGCACCGCCACGTTCGTCCCCGGGTCGTAGATCAGCCCGATGGGCCCGTACGCCGAGCCCGCCGCCGCTCGGAAAGACAGGTGGCCCCGGCTGTAGTCGCCCTGCCCCGGCGACGCGAAGTAGAACCCGTTGTTGGCGGCGCGGGGCGCGCTCCCGGCTGAGTAGCAGAGCCCGAGCGTGTCTTGGCAGGGGTATACGTGACCTGTGTGTGTGTGATGATGAGCGGGCGGGTTAGAATGGGGTGTTGGGCAGTGGGGAAGGAGAAACAACGGGAAGGCAAGGGGGGTAAAGGTACGTGCCGTTCGTTGATGTATTTACTTGGCTGGTGACGTGGAGTTGGATTGGGCCGTTGTCGAAGACCTGGGCAAAACTGAGAGTAGCCCTTAATGCTATCAATTGGAGGATGCTGCGGAGAGCCATATTAATTATTACTGAGCTTTAGGTATTCCGTAGTGCCTTGGTTGTTCTACTGTTTTGACGTATATCTTTCCCGGGGGAGTTCAGCAGAAGCTTGTGAAAGTGGACGTTTCTGGTTCAATCCTTTCAATGCTTCCTATCATGCTTTATAAGTGCCGAAGCATATCAGGCAATACGTGAAGAATATTCTTGGGATAGGACACTTCTGGTCTACCTCGTTATGGCACTAGGGGGGAAAGGTGTAAGACATCTAATCCGCGGTGTCCTCATAGAGTGCAAGTAGGTATACCCGAAAAGTAATTTGCTAAGGACCCAGCGTGGAACACAAATTCGAATGAGGCTCAGTCATGTCAAGTGATGTGTGACCGGCTCATGGTAACACAAGGGTAAGGCCGTCTGCTCCATGCCACATCGTAATCTCCAATGACTTAGGCTGCAGCCGTCTTGGTGATTCGGTTCCAGATGCGGAGGCATCCTATTGGTTCATATCGTTTGGTGCCGGTCCTGAAAGGAATTGGATTCGGCATCAACTCGCGGGTTTCGGCCTGATCGTTCTTCGTGTCCTCTCCGGCGAGGAACCGAATGTCTTGTCAAGCTGAAATCGAATGTACTCAAGGCTACTGTCTTCAGGACTACGGATTAATATGCAAATTGTAGTGCGCTCATAGTCAGAGGCTTGTCTCTGTTCTGCTTGGTATGGCGTTTCGTGGAATGTCCTGATCCGAGAACACCTGACTTAGAATTGGTAAGCAAGAACCATATGGCCGTAGAGGGCGGCGGAATTCTTGCATGCGCGGCCTTATTCGAATCCTAGAACTGGTTGATGCTGCCTCTAATAACTATGTTGTATTCAGCTCATCAAACTGCAGACTTACCTAGCACATGAAAGTCAGACTTAGATCAGCTTTGCCTTAGATATAAGACTTTATACAAGCGGGCGTTTGCATGTCTCTGGAAGGCCGATACTAATTTATGGAGCTCGACATGTGGTTCAAACTCAAAGCCAGTCCAGGGAAACCCATGCTTCACGATTCTGACTAACGGTGCTTTTGGAAAGGGATCAAACGACCCTAGCCGCTTTTCCCAGGGGACTAATGGCCACACTCCCTAAAATTTCCAGAGGGAAGCCCTTTTGCCCCAACAAATAGCCGGTAGAAACCCAAGAGACATGAACCAAACGCAAAGCGCGGCACCACGAGCAGGCAGCACTCAAGAAGGTGGAATGCATGATCACATGTAAAGGACTTGACGAGTATAAATAGGCAGTGTTATCTTGCATCAAGATAAGATGATCTTGTAGGGATCTGATCTGAGATGTTAGGCATCTGATAACTATCAACCTATCGCGCAATGATGGAGCTATGCTCATTACGTACTTGAGGGATATCGTGTGGTCTGAGGCATGGCCGCGTGGATGGGGATTTTCGATATGATGTAATCGTAAGGTGGTCGATCCATTCATCGAACAACAACGAACCTGACGCCTCTCTACATGCATGATCGACAGCGGCCAATGAACGAGGCTGAAGAAGTTAGCTCCGGATAGTACAACTTCGAAGGGCTGCTAGCCTCTAGGGTGAGGCGTCAAGGCTGTGTCAGAGCAATCGGGAAGATAGTGATTGGCCGGCTGCCCTACGCTGTTGATACCTCGAACCAATCAGCACAAAGGTGATGACCAATTACCTAACCTAGTGTTGTGTTAGTCATGTTAACAATGTTAGGCTCGAAGGTTCATTATCAGGCCAGCAAAGACCAGAGAGGGGAGCGTTTGCGGGTACAAATACCAGCACTGACACCCTTTGTTCCCGATCAACCAGAAGAAACCAAAGAGAATCACATTTGTCCCATCAGTCGAACACAAACACGTACACGCCCTTACGCCTTGCTTTCTCATCCTAACCTTCCAACTACCATCTCGTCTCCATCACATCCATCATAATGGCGACTGCAGTCATGCCAGTACCACCCACCTGCTGCGGGAAGAACTCAGGAAGCGAGTGCGTTTGCGGTAAGCCCCAAACCCTTTCCATATATCCATATGTCTACTCGCTCCCCATCAGAGGCTAATGACTGACTCTACTCTGTTTGCACCAGCCAAGCAAGCTACCTGCTCCTGCGGCAAGCAGTCTGCCCTTCACTGCGTCTGCGATAAGGCATCGATCGAGAATGAGGTGACCGGCGCCCGATGCTCCTGTCGAGCCCGCCCTGCTGGCCAATGCAACTGCGAGAACGCGTTGAGGGAGAATGCGGCAGTCTCGGGAGATGCTTGCGAGTGCGGTGCGCGTCCTGCCGGATCGTGCACCTGTGAGAAGGCAGCAACTGCTGAAGACGCCCCAAACCCGAACGAGATCGACTTCACCACCAAGAAATAAAGCTGTAGCCAGGGACAGGGGTAAGGGAGGCATCACGGAGTACTGGCGTTGGTGGCATTAATAGGATTTGACTGTGCCGAGAGCCTGAGACCGACCCAGCCGGAGGGTTAGATTACATGGAATCATGTTGATAAGATTTCAGAGCTGTGACTCTTGGTAGTAGTAACATGACGAACTCCCGCATGATTTATGACCTGGATTAGGACGTCTGTGACACCCCGGGAACTGCGTGCCAGCTACATGGGATAGGCTGTCCAAACGTTTAGGCCAACGGGCGATGACTTACTACCTAGGTCTTTGCTGTTCAGGGAATATGCACGAGGGGCACAATACCCCGCCTATCAACGTGTAGATGCCATACGTATAGTTTGATCACCGAATGACTCGTGTTGTGAGACGACACCAACGTGATGCATGCATAGGGGACAATGTAATTGTCATCAAGAGTCAGTTTGCCCTATTCTCTAAGGAAAAAAAGAAGCAGGTATATGATTGTGAGGTTCAAAACGTAGTTTTACAATTAAATTATGCATGTTACTGGCGGATATCTGCTCTTTGCTACCTAATGTCGCGATATCTAGACGAAGGCAAGATTTGGTCATGGAGAAGAATGTGTTGTGATTCTGACTGATATTTTGTGACCGCCTTTTTTTTCTGTCGCGTTTTTCTGCCGGAAGAAAAGATCCCTGACCGGACCTGACAGGGGAAGCTCTAGGCAGGTACGTATTTGAGCTCATTGAGTTAGGCGGTGAGGCAGCTATTCTGGATTGGCAGGCACGGAGCACCAATAGACGCAGGGTATAGACCCAGGTACTTATCTACCTCTGGTAATTGGCCTAGCCTGGTATGGAAGATATTATGGATCCATCCAGATCGGGAACAAGTGATTTGATGTACCCCAGCACACTTTGCCGAATGCGGTCGGTTTTAGCGGGCTATTGTTGTCATTTTGCCTAGGGGCCGCTTTTTATTTTTATTTTACATATATTTTTTTTTCTTACTGCCTGGGCAAGTGAGCCACATAACAAAAAAATCAGCCGGCGCGTTTTCTCTAACCCAGCTGCCCAGGTACTTCGTACTTCTCACTCTTCTCTTAACCGCAACCATCTCTTTTTCTTTGCCTTGAGCGAACTGTCCATTGTCCTCAAAACATCTACCAATCTGACAAAACTTGACAAAGAAAACACTACAAACAGCATAAACGCACTCGATTCGTTCCTGTTTTACTGCGAACAAATCTCATCATCATCTTCGCATTATCCCGGAGACGCGATCGTCCCATCATCTACCCAACCGAGAGCAACCTGACCACCTTTCACATATACCTCACCCCCATCATCACCTTTTCACTTCAGTAACTCTTACTACTAAGACCTCTCACTGATAAACCCCGATCCTGTTTACCACCAAATTACCCATTGCCGCATCTTTCAACGCGCACTTTGGCTGACAATGCCTCCGCGAAAAGCTGCCGCGCCTTCCAAGGCCGCCCCCAGAACTACTGGGAGAGCGAAAACCAGGCTTACCGACAGAAACAGGGAACCAGTTAGCAGCGATGATGATGAAGTCGGGGCGCAACTTAGAGCAGAGCTACGCGACCGGAGACGACGCACTGCAAAGGAGCCTGAACCGGTCCTACCAGAAGTAGCCGATCAACAAGCCCCTAAGAATCCCCCTAAGAACTCTTCTAAGAATCCTCCCAAAAGTAACCCTAAGAACCCTCCTAAGAACAACCCCAAGTCACGGGTAAACAATGAAAAGACAGCATCAGGCCCTCCAAGCCGCCCCTCCAAGCGCAAGGCGGTCGACACCGAGGGTGACGGCGAGACACCCAATGGCTCCGACGAACCCCGAAACAAGAAGCGGAAAGCAGAGGAGCCAAAGGAGAGCATGCCTAAGAAGACTAAGGCCCGCAAGATCCTTGGCCAGAAGGCCCCCCAGAACGAAGTCCCAAATAAGAGACTCGAGGTCTATGTCTTTGGAGAAGGGAGCTCCGGTGAGCTCGGCTTAGGCAGCAGAAAATACGAGGGGAAGAAGCCTATTGACGTGAAGAGACCTCGCATCAACCACAACCTTGACCCAGAGGAGGTCGGCGTCGTCCAGATTGCCTGCGGTGGTATGCATGTTGTCGCCCTCACGCACGACCAGAGAATCCTCACCTGGGGCGTGAATGACGATAAGGCCCTCGGCCGTGATACTTACTGGGAAGGCCCCACACGCGATGTCGACGATGAGGAGGACGACGAAGAAGACGAGGATGACACCGGCATCAACCCCCGCGAGAGCACTCCTGGCGAGGTCGACCTTGGTGACATCCCCGAAGGCACGAGATTCTCTCAAGTCGCTGCTACCGACTCCGCCTCGTTTGTCCTAACTGAGTATGGCGATGTCTACGGCTGGGGAACCTTCCGGGGCTCTGACGGCATCATCGGCTTTACTGAACAAGTACGAATCCAACCAACCCCGATTCTCATTCCCGATCTGAAAAATATTTCGAGGCTTGCATGTGGTTCGAACCACGTTGTGGCTATGGATATCCATGGTAAAGTCATCACCTGGGGTAGCGGAGGGCAGTACCAACTAGGTCGCAAGCCCCTGACTCGTCATGGTGGCCCCCGAGCGGGTTTACGGCCGCAGCCGTGCGCCAAGTTCACCTCGAGACACTATGCTGTCCATGTTGGAGCCGGCTCGTATCACAGCTTCTACATTGACAATCACAACCGCGTCTGGGCCTGGGGCCTCAACAATTACTCGCAGACCGGACTTACCGATGATACCGGGAAGGATGACGCCATGGTCCTGAATCCCAAGATTGTCGAATCTCTGGCAGATCACGACATACTCCAAATCGTTGGCGGAGAGCACCACTCGGTTGCCTGCACTCGTGATGGAGAACTGGTCACCTGGGGACGTGTTGACGGGCATCAAGTCGGGCATCCTACTGACCTATACAACGAGGATAACGCCGTCTTTGATGACAACGGCAAACCGCGCATCTTATTAGAGCCTACGCTGGTCGAAGGTATGCATCCCTCCGTTTCACCGACATTCGATGCTCATAGCCCAATACTAACGCGTACTCTACCAGGCATTAACGCGCACTTTGTCGCCGCCGGTACTGATACCAGCTTTGTGCTGAATGAGGCCGGCAAGGTTTATTCTTGGGGGTTCTCGGCAAACTACCAGACAGGCCAGGGTACCACTGACGACATCGAGGTTCCGACACTCATCGACAACACCGCCATACGCGGGAAGAAGATCATCTGGTCCGGTGCTGGCGGACAGTACTCGGTTCTCGCCGCCCATGCCGATCCGGACTTGGATGACCAGTTGCCTAATGGCCACTGAGTCGGGGGATACACGGGAAAGATTACCTTATAATCTTACAGATTGATTGTACCAGTATATAAGAACTTTGCATTTACGGTTTCCAGGTTTGCTAGGAAAGGTGGAGAGGCACGTTGAGATGAATCGAGCAAGGATTTTCCACGTGGGATAACAGGCATCTTGTCCTATTTCCATCCCACTCAGCGAAGATATGGTTCAAGTCTCAGCGATGGCGCCGCGGCGTCGAGCAGAGAGAGACGCAGGGAGGGATTACTTTTGGTCCTTGTACCTATTAATTACAGAGCATAGCAATGGACAGACAGGAATCTCAACAGCGCCCTCAGATTACTTTATTGATAATTTATTACTCCCATCCATATGAATGTCCAGACCACTCACATAACGTACCTACCGGCCCTTCTACAGACATATTCTCGCTTTTATAATTTGATATGCCTGGGAAACCATGTCTAGAGACGTAGCACCGACCATCCGCTTTGCAGAGCCGCGCTAGATATGCAGCTAATAAAGGCGACGAGATCGGTCAGGGCCCATGTCTAGCTCCTAACCTACCTGTAGCCAACGTTTAGGTGACTGCATATTCAATTATCCCCTCCTATAATACAGTACATCCCTGAGTTTAGGTACCTTATTCCAAGGTCCCTGGCAACTAATATAATAGTTCGATCTATAATGCGACTAGTCCCGTCGAAGATCTGGTTGGACCTGGTTGGTGAATCGTTGTCTTCCTTTGGAACTACCTATACTACTTTGGCATATTCCATGCTGATAGATGAAGTTATGTACACGGCTAGAGACAGGCAAAGGAATATCATGGGGTGAGTGAGGAAAGGGTGGTAGGTAGGTGAGGTCGTGAGAAATGCTCGGCCGTCTCCTCCTCACCGTCGATGCCGTTGGCACCCACAAGATGGATTACTTCAGCGAGATGCACATGTCGAATTCGCGTTGACGACCGCATACAAAGTGAGTTCTGCATGCGCCTGTTCATTTGTCTAGTCATCGGTCTATTCGATTCAATTCAGTGCCCGGGGAGCAGAAACAAACGCTCATCGTTTCCCATCTAAGTATCAAAGTTCAATTATGAAGTGTATATATGCTACAGCACTAAAATCTACGCGGATTTCTGAGCATCTGCCTCCATCTTCTCCAGCAACTTGGCCACGACAAGTTCCGCAAGCTGCGCCAGCGTGCCACTCCCTACGATCTCTAAGACGCTGAGCGTGAGCCCGAACGCGCCCTTGAACCACCGCCGCAGCTCGATCGCCATCAGCGAATCGAGTCCCATCTGCGCTAGCGTCAGCGTCACGTCCACCTCCTCGTCCGGCTTGAGCAGGAAGTCGTAGATCTTGCGGCCGATCTCGTGGCCCAGGAAATCAAGACTGCTCTTCTCCGCCAGCAGCGCCTTTCCATCATTGCCGTTGTTACCGTTGCTGTTATTGTTGGCAAGGAGGCGCGCGAGGAACTCCTGCAGCGCGTTGCTCTCGCTCGCCTTGCTGGACTCTTCCGCGCGCACGTTGTGGTAGATCCCCATGCGCCGGTCTCGCCGCCACATCGTCCGGTTGTTCGGATCCGCGAGGTCCTGCTCGGAGCGCAGGCCCATGACCACCTGCGAGGCGTTGCACCAGGGCGCGGGCGGGACCGCGCTGGGCGCTGCGGCGCCGCCAGATATTGGCGCGGGACGGCCGTCGAGCAGGCTCAGCTCGAAGAAGTCGAGGAACTCGCGCTCGCCGAGCAGGTACAGGCCCTGCGCCCTGATGTTGTGCATGGCGTGCGCGTTCTCGGCGACGAAGCCGACGTCGCTGACGGGCCCGATGTTGAGCACCGAGGCCGGAAGGCCCAGCCCGTGCCGGTACTGGCAGAAGGCCTCGATGAACGCGTTGGCCGCGACGTAGTTGCCCTGTCCGAGCGAGTCGGCCACGGTGACGAGCGAGCTCGCCATGAAGAAGAAATCCAGGCTGTGGGATTGCAACGCCGCGTGCAGATTCCAGGTCCCTGTGACCTTGGGGGCGAGCACATCTCTCCATTGCACCCATTCCATGTCTACCAGCGGAACGTCCTATATTGTCTCGTTAGTATCAACCGTATGTGATTGGGCGGTGAATGAGTCTTCACCTTCAGAACCATCGCTAGCTGGATCACTCCCTTGATGAGAGATTTCGACTGGCGAACTGCGTCGTTCACGTCCTGCATGTCATCGACGCGTCCAGCGACTGCTGTCACGGTGCATCCCATAGACTCTAGTTCCAGGAACAAAGCCTTGCTAACATTGCTAGCACCAGCGCTTCGCGAAAGAAACGTCAGGTTCCGCGCGCCGCGCTCGACCATCCATGTCGCGATAGAGCGGCCTAAGCCTCCTACACCTCCTACGAGCAGGTAGGTGGCAGAGGGATCAAACGCGATGCGGCGAGGTTGCGGCAAGGACTTGATAGACGACTCGGAGCCCGCTGCCGGAAACGTAATTGCAACTTTGCCAATGTGATCGCTATCTTCAAGATGGCGGAACGCTTTTTGTATCTGCTTCGCATCGAACGTGGTAACGGGCTCGATGGGCCGAAGCAAGCCCTGCTCGTAGTAATCAATGAACACATTCAAGAGTCTGTCGATCGGTCAGTAAAAGGTTACAATGCCCAAGGGGGACCAATAACGAAACCTACCTCCTCAACCACTTAGGTCTCTCCCTAAACTCCGATAGATTCACCCCATGATACGACCGGTTCTCAGCAAAGGGCAGCATGTTCAAGCGACCGGACCCCTTCGAGTCCCGCAAGCCCAGCTCGATCATGACGCCGAACTTAGCGACGCACCGCCACGACTCGTGCAACAGCTCTCCCGACAACGAATTGAGCACGAGATCAACGCCGCGGCCCCCCGTCTCGCGCATGACTCCCTCGACGAACGACGCGTCGCGCGAGCCGAAAATACGCCGCCGCGGCACGCCGAAGTGGCGCTCCAGGTACTCGACTTTGCGCGCGCTGCCTACCGTGGCGTAGACCTCGGCGCCGAGCACCGCGCACAGCTGCAGGGCCGCCAGCCCGACGCCGCCGCAGGCCGAGTGCACCAGGACGCTCTGCCCCCGCTCGACGCGCCCCAGGTCCACGAGCGCGTGGATCACGGTGCCGAAGCACACAGGGACGCCCGCCCCCGCCGCGAAGGAAAGCGCGTCGGGGATCCGCGCCGCGGTCGCGGCCGGCACCGCCGTGCGCGTCGCCAGACAGCCGTGCGCGAGCGCCATCACGCGATCGCCCGGTGCCAAGTCCGTTACGTCTGCCCCTACGCGCCGCACCGTGCCCGCCACCTCGTAGCCGAGCGGTATCCGCCCCGAAGGCGTCGCCGGTGCCTCGAGAACCCCGCGCGCCAGCAGCACGTCCCGGAAATTGAGCCCGACGGCGCGCGCCTCGATCTCCACGTAGTCCGCCGGCGGCGGCGACGGGAGCGCCTCGTCGATCCAGTGCAGCGTGTCCATGGACCCGGGCTTGCCGATGTTGAGGGCCGTCCTCTTTCCAGGATCGGTTGAAGAAGGCGGCGGCGACGACGGGGCTGGGGCGTGCTTGAATCTATCGACCAGGGAAAAGGGGTGGTAGCGCGGAACGCACACGCGCGCGTTGTCGACGGCAAACTCGTGGTCCGGCGCCAGTATGCCGTCGTCCTCTTGCGTGCGGATCTTGTCGAACACGCCGAGGACTATTTCCGCGAACCGCGGCTCGGTCGCCTCGATCTCGAGCGTACATAGTCCCGGAGCCTGCTCGGCCCGCAGCGTGCGAGCGACCCCGAGGAAGGGCGCGGAACGGGGATCCGAGCACTTGATCTGGACGGATCGCGTGAGCCAGAGCACCTTTTTCTGTCCGATCGCTTTCGCGAATGTTTTAAGGCTGGTGAAGTCCACCTCGGTCAGGTTGACGAACCAGTCGCTCTCGAGGTTGAGACATGAGATGATGTCCCGGTCGGGAGGAGGCACCGACGTCAGCGCGCACGGGGTGACTTGCCATCCCGAACGCTCGAGGGTAGACTTCAAAGCTCGACATACGTCCGAGTCTACTTTGTCGCATAGCAAGGTCACTTTCTTAGCGGGCAATTCGCGCCGTACTTGCGGCCGCGACACAATGGTGACGATGTGGTTGTAGGGCGCTTCGTCCTCGGATACGAAGGAGTCCACGCCGGTGAAACCGGCGCTCTTCAACTCGCTGTCCCACCGCTCAACCGGGATTAACGGGTTCGTCGGCCTGCCGTCGGCGTCGCCAAGCCACCATCCGGAGAAGTGGCCGAAGGTGTAATTCGCCGTTCGGAGCGTAGGGAGCAGCTCCGTCAGCACCAGCATTCCATCGGGCTTTAGCAACGTCTTCAGGTTGCTGAGCGTCTCCCTGATGAAGGGCGTTGCGTGCACGACGTTGGCGGCTAGGATCAGGTCATATGATGCCTTGCCTCCCTCGAATCCCTGATCGGAGGGCGACTTCGTGATGTCCAGGACTTTGTACTCCATATTGGGCGCGTACGAGAAGCGCTCTCGCGCCTTGACCAGAAACCCCGACGACACATCCGTGAATGTGTAAACCGAGTAGATCGGGATCCCGCCGTCGTCCACGAGGTCGCGCAGGATCAGCTCGGTGGTCCCGCCGGTGCCAGCGCCGACCTCTAGAATCCGCAGATTCGGCCGCGAGTGAGCAAGTAGACGGACGAAATGCCCGTAGCCGAAGCTGGTGTAGTTGTAGATCTCCGTGAGGAGATTGCCCCGCATGAGGACGTCTAGAGTCTCGCGCTTCCCGGTGAAGATCTCCTCTGCGTGATCGCACACCCGCTTGGTTCCGATGGAGGCTGCGCTATGGGTCCCCTTCTTCAGGATTTCGAGATGCGAGTCGATCATTCTCCGTTGCGCCGCAGGGTCTAATCTAATAAGACGTCCCGCGTCCTCAACCAGAGGGAAATTTCCCCCGTCTGCCTGCTCGATCTCCGTCCTCATCCACTGGCGAAGCTTGGCGAAATGGGGTTGGCACGGCGTAAGTCCCTCCGTCTTCTTCACCTCCTGAAGCATGCAGAGGAACGACAGCTCCTGCTGTAGTCTGAGATGTTCTCTGTTGACCGCCGGGCGGGCGAACAGCGTGCGAGGGTCCACAAAGTCGAAGTCTGGGAGCCACTGTATGTGTGCTGCGGCATGCTTGTCGACGGACTTATTCATCTCGTCGTTTTCGAGGGGCGCTAGTTGGAGACTGCGCATTCGCAGAGCCAGCTTCCCGTCTGCGACGCACTCGACCTCGCCCTGCCTTAGGTCGCCATTCTTGGTCCATGCTCGTGCATACATCTCCGATGCACCTCGAGAGATGGTGAGCTCATCGATGGACGTTGGAACGTACAGGCCATCGAAGTTGCGGCAAAGTCCCCTTTTGGTGGCGATCATAAGGAGCTGCAAGCAGCTATCGATTGCTGCTGGATGGAGAGAGAAAGGCGCAGATGAGTGGTTGTGCCGGTCGACCAATATAGCTTCGGCGATCTGTTCAGTGGTACTAGTGGTTATGTCGGCTAGAGACTGGAATTCGGGACCATAGTTGAATCCATTTCGTGTCATGGCTCCGTAGAATGCAGGGCTTGAGAGCTTGCGAGGCAGCTTCTCGGGAACCCACGAGGGTGTACCGGGTTCCTCAAGGTGTTTGACCTCTCCCGTGCAATGTTTAATCCAAGTCGAGCCACTGTAGGATGTGACGGTGAAGCCATACCACTGGGACTCGTCAAAGTCGGTCAGGCTTTTTTGGCGCAGTGTTGTAATTATCTCGACAGGCTTCGATTCGCTAACAACAAGAGCCGTACGCGCCACCACGTGTCGGAGACTATAGCTTGATCCTCGATCGGCGCCCATTACTTGACGGATGGCCTCGCCGGCTATAGAAACATATCCTGCAAAGGGGAAAACAACATCCTGTGCGACCTTGTGGTCAACCAACCAGGATGCATCATCAAGGTGAAGAACGTTACGCCAGACCGGCTCGGTATCAGGGGACTCGGTCAATCTACTCCCAAGGATGCAGTGATGAGGATACTTGCGATGTCTCCAGGCTGAGGCCAGTCGACTTTCACTCCAGAACGATTGCCCACTATGATCCCACGGATACGTTGGTAGTCCTGGCACAACCCTGCCTCCCGGAAAGAGAGGCGTAAAGTCGATGCGAACGTTTTCTTGATAAAGCCGACCAATAGCAGATAAAAGGGATACAGCACTGTCGCTACCGCGATTCTGCGAAGCAACGTAGTTGCATTGCCATGAACCCGCATTACAGATCTGGCGCAGAGGTCCGGAAAGCGCTGAATGAGACCCTATTTCCAGTAGGATATCTGAGTCGCCTCTCAGGGATAAGAGGTTCTTGACTGCCGTGCTGAAACGCACGGGTGAAACGAGATTTTCTATCCAGTACTGCGGGCCAAAGTCAGAGGGTTTGTCCATTATTTTCGTGGTCACGCTGGACATGAACGTGGATCGAGGCACTACCAACTGATCGCTAGAGGAGTTTGTATCTTGCTGCAGTAAACTCAGATACTCGGCCCCTAGTTGGCTCATATGGTCTTGCGATGGTGTTAGCCATTTTATTGACTACGCAACCCACAGTTTAACACAGAAAATGAGAGAATGCTACTCACGAGAATGATATGCCACGTCGACTTTCAGCAAGCGTGCTAGTGTGTCCGGCTTACACGCTTTTACCAAGGACACGACTTCTTCTACTTGTGAGCGGTCGCCCGAAATAGTAGTGCTCTGGGGACTATTTTCACAGGCAATTACAACGCCACTGGGTACCAGTTTTGCTACTTCTTCTGTCCCGAGTCCAATGGCTGCCATAGCCCCATTTGCAGTATCATTAGCGGCAACTAACCCACGATAGTAAGCCACCTTGATAGCCAACTCGAGAGATATATAACCTGCGGCATAGGCTGCGGCAATCTCGCCACTGGAGTGTCCCACCACTGCTGCTGGCACAACCCCATGCCGTTTGAATTGATGGAATATCGCGATCTGGAGTGCTGTGCATATAGGTTGTGATAACGCGGCCCTGTTTATTTGACTATCTTCAGAAGGTTTTAGAAGTTCGGCTAAGTAAACAAGTTAGTACCATGTTCAATGTTTACTCCTATGAGAGCTCACCCTCGATTGTCCAGCTTGGTTGTTTTTCTGCCTGTTTCAGAATCTTGTCCATGAGATATATATCATTACGGAACTCTGTATTAGTTATAAACAGGTCCTTTCCCATTTGAGCCCACTGGCTTCCCTGCCCCGTAAAAACCATGATCACTTTGCGATTTGGTGACTTCGACGAAGATCTTACTATATTAGAAGTCTCTACTACCTTTTCGCTGTATCTGATCACGAAAGACCGTTGTGGTTGCCATTCTCGGTGAAGAGATAGCGTGTACGCGATATCAGAAAGCGCCGGCAAATGCTGCAGAGCATATTCCTCATATAGCTTCATTTGCCGCTTGAGAGACGGTTGTGTACTGGCTGAGAAAACGAGCAGCTCAGGCTTCTGGACAGTGTCTGTAACATCTTCCAGCCCTTTTGTTTGAGGAAATGATTCAACAATGACCTTGAGCTAGTTAGCGAGCCAGGGCCAAGGGGAGAGCATCAATAGACCAATGAGGGGTCACTTACATGAGCATTGGAGCCTCCTATTCCAAAAGAATTCACACTGATTCTTTCGGGTTTATTGGATGGGAATGGGACTGGCGTAGTTGGGACCATCAACTTCTTTTCTTTGAATGGGACTACA
>JAJJKD010000300.1:0-20219 GCA_022376535.1 Xylariaceae sp. FL0662B | reverse complement strand
ATACCTTAAAATTTTCAATTTTATAACTATTAAGGTAGCGGTATAATTATAATATTTAAAAACTAGGTAAAATTATAATATTTAAGGCTTATGTGGCCTGTGCAGCTTTTTGCTGACACAACCTGCTTGGTTAAGTAAAGTTGGAGAAAGATCCGAAACCGCAACCGATGCGAAAAGTCAGAGATAGATATGTGCGAAATGAGGCCCCGTTGGCAAACCAGTGCAGTCTGAACGGAAAAATTTCACTTATCTTTTTTGCTTCTACTAATTCTCTGAGCGGCAATACGTCCCTGGTAGTAGGTAAACACAAGGAAGAAAAACAAACATGTCATAAACCTCTTATGCGCCATCATGTAGTCCCGAATACCAATTTACGCCTCTTGATGGCGTTAAGTCTAAATATGCATCTTCCGCATGAAAGTGCAGGACTCGCAAATCTATCTAGTTCTTTCCGTCTCGGCCCGGTGAGAAATTCTCCTTGCCACGCCGCAGGATCTTCTAAGGTATATCTTTAAACAATAGGTCACCCGAGTTCTAAGCTGGATTTACAAGTAGTCTAACAGGCCACGGCCCTCCAACAGCAGCACAATTTGGTGGACAATGGACCGCACCGTCTGTTTCTCGTAGTCGACCACCAAGTCGGGTTTGGAAGGGACCTCGTATGGGTCGTCAACACCGGTGAAGCCCTGGATCTCACCGGCACGCGCCTTGGCGTAGATTCCTCGCTTGTCTGTCTTCTCGCAGTACTCGAGAGGGGTGGCGACATGGACGAGGTAGAAGTCGCCGTATTTTTCAACGGTCTCCTTGGCGGCCGCTCGGTCCTTGTCAAAGGGAGCAATGGGAGCAGCAATGACGGCAGTGCCGGCCCGGGTCAATTCGCCAGAAACGAACGCGATGCGGGCGATGTTCTTGCTGCGATCTTCCCTGCTAAAGCCCAGTTCGGATGATAGTTCATGTCGGACGGTCTCACCAAGAAGCATAGAGACTGACCGGCCACCTTGCTGGTTCAAAGTGACCTGCAGAGCTCGGGCAATCTGGTCTTTGCCGCTGTTTGTATATCCCGTCAGGAAAACGGTGAATCCTTGGGAAGCTCTCGGGGGATGTGACTCGCGCAGCACCTTTACAACCTCGGGGTACGAAAACCATTCGGGGATATCTCGGCCGCTGCGCAGCCTCGAACGTAGCTCCGTACCGGAAATGTTGAGGGTACGGGCGTCCTTGGGAATCTCATCGATAGGGGCGTATTCGTCCTTATCGGGCAAGTAGGTCATCATCTGGAATGGCACGACCTCAATGCCAAGCTCGTCGCGGTATTTTTCAACTGCGTACTGAGCATCATATGGACCATAAAAGTCAACACCTTGGCTGTTCTTACCGGGACCGGCATGGTCACGACCGACGATGAAATGGGTCGCTCCGTGATTCTTGCGGATGATGGCGTGCCAGATGGCTTCGCGGGGACCACCCATTCGCATGGCCAATGGCAGAAGACCCAAGACCGCCATGCCGTTAGGATACCTTGGCAGAAGCGCCTTGTACACTCGAACTCTAGTGAAATGGTCGATGTCTCCGGGCTTTGTTAGTCCTACAACCGGGTGGATAAGGACGTTTGCGTGGTGCGAACGAGCGGCGCGAACAGTCAACTCTCGATGCGCACGATGCATAGGGTTTCTGGTCTGGAAGGCGACGACGCGGCTCCAACCAAGCTTGTCAAAATGTGATCGGAGCTCAGCCGGGGTATCTATTGGCAAATAAATCAGTTTTAATCGCTTCGAGGTGACTGGCTGAAATTTGACGCACATCGCAGGTCTACGAAGTCGTAATGCTGCAAGCGGTTGATTGCCTCGAGCTTGCCTCCAACATAATACTCAGCAGCCGTTCTAAAGAGATACTTGACGGCTGGGTGTTCCTCATCGTCACTCCCGAAGACTTCTTTAGCTTCGAGGACTCTATTAGGGACATATATGTTAGTGCAAGGGTTTCGTAAGGAGGGATTGGCTCGTACTTGTCGGGCTTGTAGATATCATCTACTGTCAGAATAGCCAGGTTCCTGTCATCTCGCAGGTCTCGCAGAGTCACGCGCAAGCCTGACTTAATGCCGAGCTCTTTGATTGTCTCCCCAGAAATATCTAGTGTAATTGGAATGCTGAAAAGGACGCCATCGGCCAGTCGGTTATTGCTCACGACGCTACAAAAACCAGTTAGTCTATTGGCCGATCAATCGTTGCCCGGCGTTCTCATACCCGTTGTAATCGGCCTGGTTCATGAAACCTGAGTAATTCATTGCATAAGCTTCTCATCTAAACCAATGTATGCCTCCAAGCATTGGGATCATTGCATCATTACGTCACGCAGCGATATACGCAAACATGGGGGACGTAAAACATTGCGGTACCCCACCACGTAAGAAAGTAGATATAGCTATAGGGTTCGGATTATACACACCTTCTAGGGGCGAGAAGCCGCCATTGAGAATCAATTCGAGGTCACAGAGTTGTCTCTCAGTTAGGGTGATGGCAGGAAGATTCTCAGCCTCAGCTGCGAGCTCTGCCTGTCTCGGCGAGTCTCGCGCAAGGAGGTCCTTGAGAACGCCGCCGTGAGGAGGGTTCGCCATTGTCTATGAAGTCGTGGCGGGGTAACTAAGTGAGAGGCTTGGGGCACCCAGAGACAGAGCGTCGTGATGCGAAGCAGGGGAAACTTCTTCTCTATAATGTGCTACAGAAGAGAACGTGGAGGGTAAAAGAGGGTATATAAGTGGAACGACCAGACTCCTAGGTAGTTCTAATGGACGACGAGACGGACCGTCGATATTTTCCTACGGAGGTACGGGTGAGATGTTGCGGCGTAGTTGAGATATGAGGAATCAAGACACCCAGACACTTAGGTAGGCAGTCAGATGTATGTAGAAAAATATTCTGAACTCCACATTCCGATACCGTCTACGCTGGGTACGCCAATGCTGAGGCGTTGTAGGAGTGCCTAAGAAGTTTCTGCAAGTTTATGTAGGTTCTGGCACTGAATGATGGGGCAAGGTACAAGGGGGCGATCGCGTGGTATTTTAGCCTCGATGACGTGCTCAGGGACTAGCGACAGCCGGTCCGGCCCTCGTCTATTCACTGGACAGATTTGACTCTTGCGGCTCTCGGGAGGCATGGTCCCGTAGAAGCGCCATGTTTTATCTAGATGTTGCAATGCCTGATTTAGATGTTGTGACATCTCGTTTGGGTAGACGCTGTTTGGATGCTGCACAAATGAAAACTGGCGATCATCTCCGATTCCATGGGTCGAACACCGTCTTTAGTCGATCCCGGAGGGTTTGATGAGTATGTACCTATTTACAAAAGGGGTCAACGGCGCATTGATAGATGCCGACCTAGCCGGAGAGCGAGTAGCCAGACTGGTTTGAAGAACAAAACGAAACTGCATGTATGTAGGTTAGAAACAAATTCTCGAGATGACGGTGTTGCGTCACGTATGCGTTCTTAGTAAGAGTAGATGTAAGTGTGTAGCAGGCCAGCCCCTTGTAGCTGTAGGTCCTCTGCCCCTCTGCCCCTCCTGCCCCTCTATCGGAAGAGATCTAGAGTTATCTCACGCTTATCTAGCTCTTATCAGTCTACTTACAGTACGGAGTACTTATAAATGGCTTGGCAGTGAGCCCCTCATTTCTCCAAGAAACCCCTTTTTAGGCCGAGAAAATCCCCCAAGATCCAGATCCCCATAAATTTCATATCGATAACTACAGGCTATCGGGCTTTACTAATAAGGACATGGCTTGTTTTCTCATGATTACGCTGGTCTTGGCTAGAGCATAAGTGATACCTAGTCGACACCATCGATCATACGGAATGTGCTGAAAAAACACTTCCAGTTACTACACTAGGTAATCGTAGATGACGAGCTACACGCATGCGGGAGTACGCAAAGTCCCGAGTCTCCGGATATTCAACAAATTCGGCAGCGGCTGAGACACGAATGTAACGGTCGTATAAAGGAGGCGCAATATATTTTACTAGGCCCTACGGATTATACGTAGTAGAAAGCCAGTCCTCTGAACGGTACTATGTATACGAACATCGAGGTAGCGTCGAAGTCTCGAATGATGTCAAGCTTAAAATGCCACGTGCCTACTTGAGTCCAAAAGAGGTAACTTGGGACGAAAGCAATAGGTACGGACCGGGCAGGATCCCGTTCCCGCTTTACAAAACAGCCCGTCCGCTATTGATATTACATAACTATCTGGGCCTACATGCCCGTCGCTGCCGCGGCGCTACCAAGCACAGCGCTCTTGGGCTGCAAGCTAGGGAAGAAAGGGGCCAGAATCGTCGGGATAGGGATGAACGCCAAGATGCCGAGCGCGGCGGTGATCTCGCCGGTCATGGTCGCCTACGCGTACGAGCTCTCGGTCGTGAGGGTCTGCGTCGAGGTATAGGCCGTAAAGGTCGTGCCTCGTTGAGACATGCGCCGGCGCCGTAGGCGCACGTGCCGCGCCATCCGCTAGCCGTGATGCTTGCGTACTGGATGCCGTCGCGCGAGACGACGTCCATGCTACTCAAGGCCGCGTCGACGCCGTAGGTGTAGGTGTTGCTGTGGCCGACAAAGTTCTTGGGAGCTACTTTCGATACCGTGCCGCTTCCGTCGTTGGACTTGATCATGTACATTTGGTTAGCGTGGTGAGTGTCGATGTTATTGTACTCGATATCGTTGATGTCTACATCATTGTCAGCTACAGTACCTACTAGTCAGCTCCCGAGATCTCTGCCATCATCGGCGTATAGATTCCGGATGCCAACGAGCCCATTGCGCAGCCGCCCAACCAGTTATGGTGTACCTGCTCCACCAGAGTATTGCTCGAAGGATCATATAGATACAACATTAGTCAGAAGTAGATTGTCAGCGCTAAAGTCTAGGAGCGATATTTACCTTAACCGTGACACACTCATCCTTGTTGCTCACTTCGACGTTGCGAACCCAAATGTTAGTCCCCCACATACCAGTACAGAGGATCGTGGTGCCGCGGCCGCCCGTGAACGTCGCGCAGGTCGCGAGCCCGTACCTAGTCGCCGGCTGGCATGTATGTAGACCTGCCTGGTACCAGTCTTGCACGCGTCCTAGGCGGGTTCATTCACCCGCTGCGGCGTCAGTCCATAATCGCGCAATATAGTGTAAAGTCTTTATGGTACCACGCGCGTCAATATGAGACTCGTCCATCCATTTCTAGGACCTGAAGATGGAACACTAGCCATAACCTTTAAATTAGTATGCCCCCTGTGTCCCTCTGTCGAACGCCCATGCCCGGGACCTTGCAACAATTTGATCAAAACCAATGCTGGATCGTCGGCTTATTCACAGTTATCTCCTATTGTGAAAAAGGCTTGTTTTCACTTAATCAACCTGCCCTACTTAGAAAACGGTTGACTTACATGTACACCACAATTCAATGCAGTGGCCTTAAAAACCCCATATGCCCCTTAAATGTGTTATACTTAGTAAGACGAAGCTCCTCACTTTAATATTATCACGGCATAGTATCGATCACTTGGAAACCCAGTCTAGCGGTATGTAAGAAGGAAGGAAAAGTGTCATTACAGGATTACCTAAAGCAAAGATCTTTATACCTAGTAACTCGCAACAACTATCTAACTCCCTTACAAAAAGCAACTCGTACCTTTTCTTTTCTGTCACCTCCTTCTGGGCATAGAGTTACAATAATATGAAACAATCCCTCAGAGAGATGTCTGTCAGACGTTTTGCCGCGTGGGAAGAATTATCCGGCATGGTGTAGTTTTTGTTACAACATGATTAAACGAACACCTTAGATGCTCTCCTCCTGATCACCTCCCTCCTCGGTAGCAGTCTCCCTGCCATAGTTGTCGCTCGAAAACAGTTTCTGGACGTACTTGTTCCAGACTGAGGGCGCACCGCCAACCTTGCTCGAAACATTGGCGATATCCGCTGCGTCGCGCGCCGCAAGCTGAGTAGCGGATGGAGGAGCGGCATGAGAGTGCCATTTGTCCTTAGGAGGAGGGGCTACGACCGTCGGGGAGATACCAGCCGCCGGGTTTATACCCGAACTAGACGTCGAGATGATAGCGGTGCTGTTCAGGATTTGATCGGACAAGGTGGATGTAGTTGACGTTTGGAAGGTAGTCGGGAAACCGCCTCCGCCGAATGACATTGTATTTCCTGCCAGTCCTGTTAGCTTTCGTTGCCGAATTATCTGGGGGTTAGGGACACATACCTAATGCACTTTCAGTGCCGGAGAAGAAACTTTCATTACACGAACTTGTAGGGTACAGTGTTACAGTAGAACTACCAGTGATAGCTTCAATAGTCGATGACACAGTCAAGATCGTCGTGGAACTCGACTGAGTGAGTGTGGTCTCAGTACAAGTTGTATCAATGGTGACAACCGGAATCTCGCTCTCCGTACAAGTCGTGGAAACTTCCTGCGTGGTGGGAAGCTCCTGAGTACAGGTCGAATTGTAAACAGGGTAGGGCGCCGAACTAGAACTCTGCAGAGCTGAGGAAGATGTGAGCTGGGGAGGAGTACTCTGGCCAGTCGAGAAACTCGACCCAGTGGCCGACGTGCTAGGTACCGTTGACAACGTACTAAATGCAGACGACAAGGTGCTGAAAGCAGTCGATAAAGGAGAAGTAGATTCAGAAGGCCCTGTGTTAGGGATAGAACTGGGCACGGGATATGGAACAGAGCTGGAAATATCTGATGGGCCACTTATGCTCTCCGTTATTGACACAGACGACACGCTGCTGATGCTTGTATTGAGGGGCGTCTCGCTTGTGCTAGAACCCGTAGCGGGCCCAGATACTATAGTGCTATTTGACAGAGGATACGGTACTGAGCTCGCTGAAGACTGGGTGATCGAACTTGAAACGCCGGTGCTTAGGGAAGCGGTGAATTGTGACGTTTGTTCAGTACTAATCCCAGTTGATTGTCCAGCTGTACCAGTTGCGGTAGGACCAGAGGTCGTCGTCGCGTTCGAGAGTGGGAACGGAACAGAGCCTGAAGAAATTCCAGTGGAAGAGCCAACCTGTCCAGTTCCGAAGATTGACTCGCTGCCAGTAGCAGGGGGGCTGGTGAGGCCACTAGCTGAGGCTGTTGGACCTGTCGCAATCGTTGAATTTGAAATAGGGAATGGTGGAGACGTTTGCGATATTCCAGACGATGAACTAATGATAGTCTGGCTACCTGAGATGATTGTACCGCTCGGTGGCGCCGTAGGATTTCCGGATGCTGTGGAGTTGGAGAACGGGAATGGTGGTGCTGATGTCAGAGATCCGGAAGCTGATATACTGCTTATACCCACACTTGGTCCATTAGGGAAAGATATGATAGTTCCTGGTACAGTCTGACTATTTGCAGGACTGAAGAGAGTCGAAGTGCTATTTGGTGGATTTATAGAACCTGTTGCAGCAGTGCCGGATGGTGTAGCTGGACTAACTCCCGTGCCTGTTGGTCCTGTAGGACCGCCGGTAGCGACTGTCGAATTCGGCATTGGGAATGGGGCAGATGGGCTAGAAACCTGTGTAAAGCTGCTTGAAAACCCAGAGCTCGGTGTATTTGTTGCACCACTAGGCCCAGTGGTAAGTCCTCCTGGGGTGGTTGAATTTGTCAATGGCAGTGGTGTAATGCCCGTTAAACTCAACGATAGTGGCCCAGTACCGGTGGATATGCCACTCCCACTAGGTGCAGCTGTGGAAATTGTAGCATTAGATAGGGGGAACGGCGGTGAGGGGGTACCGAGGGTTGTTGACACCTCAGAGGTGAGCGTCCCAGTGGGTGGAACTGAAGATACTGAAGACACGACTGTCGGTCCAGACATTGGAAATGTCGAGTTGGACAGAGGATACGGAGCTGAGGATGTGCTAATTATCGATGGAGGAGCTGTCCCTGAGTTAGAAATAGCTGTAGGACCCGTAACTGACGAGGTCGAGTTGTTCATTGGGAAAGGGGCTGTTGCAGATCCAGTCGTAGTGAATGAATAGCCTGTACCGGTGGCCGAGGATCCGGTAGGCCCGGCCGTCGATTGAGTCAAGTTGGACAACGGGAAGGAGACGGTTTGAGAGCTATTGAATGAAGAATAGGTGGACGAGAATGTCTGCGCTGTCTCATTGCCGCTTGGGAGAGTTGAAACATTTGGAGGAGTCGACATAGATGTCGCTGTGCCAGCGACGGAACTGGTCACTCCTGTCTGACCAGTGGATGGTATAGTTGAATTGGGAAACGGGAACGGTGCTGTCTGGGTACTACTTGGAGGAGAAATAGCACTTGAATTTGCTGGCGTAGACAAGGTAAGTGAAGGCGTGGAAG
Organism: Xylariaceae sp. FL0662B; assembly: GCA_022376535.1. Classification (NCBI taxonomy): domain Eukaryota; kingdom Fungi; phylum Ascomycota; class Sordariomycetes; order Xylariales; family Xylariaceae; species Xylariaceae sp. FL0662B. The sequence continues at coordinate 11,890 of JAJJKD010000300.1, read as the reverse complement.
AGGGCAGTCCTGTACTTAACACGGAGCCTGTTGACACACCTGTTTGACTAATAGATGGGATGGTCGAGTTAGACAGGGGAAAGGGTGGTGCTGATTGAGACTCTGTCAATTGAGAACTGCTGAACCCAATGCTGACCGAGGAACTTGCAGGTACTGTCCCGGAAGGTACGCCACTAGATCCAATAAGAGATGTAGTAGAATTTGTGACAGGATACGGAGGCGAAGGCGAAGATACTCCAGAACCTGTTGGCGTAGTGCTAGTTACCGCTGTAGTTAACGGCGGTGTAGGCAGTATTGTTGTAGAGACAGAGGTTTCGTTGGAAGTAAGTGAGCCAGACGCTGACACACTAGAAAGCGGAAGGGAACTACCAGTGGGACCGGTTATGCTAACCGAAGAATTTGTCAAAGGGAATGGCGCAGACTCCGATCCAGTCGGGATAACAGACGGCAAGCTACCAGAAATGACGCTGCTTATAATTTGAGTCCCAGAGATTGACGAAGTGATTGTTATATTCGATGGAATAGGCGATGTAACTGAACCGCCCGTGGGACCTACTGGCACTGTTGAGTTTGATAAAGAATTAGGCGGCGATGCTGTGCTTGAAGTAGCTTCGGTTCCGGTGGTGGTGTTGCTCGAGCCGGTACCGGTCGGTGCGGTAATCTGGGTAGTGCCCAGGGTAGAGTTACTCAGGGGGTATGGCACCCAGAAGCTACTCGAAATTGACGGAAACACTGTGATTGTACCTGCCGTCCCTGTGATTGTAATAGGTTGACCAGGTGTTCCATTGATAATACTGCTACTGCCGTTGGAGACTGGGAATGGTGCAGTTGATAGAGTCGACAGCGATGATGACTGACTTTCTGTGAGAGTACCAGATGGGGGAATACTGCTGAGTATCAAATTGGATGCAGTAGACGTCTCAGCTGTGCTTCTCGTTGAGAATGGTGTAACAGTAAGGCTTGGTATCGTACTGGATAAATCAACAGTGCCGCCAGTAGGGCCAGTATTACTTGTTGTGTTCGATACAGGATAGGGCGGGAGGCTAGAAGTCCCTGAACTCAAGGTCCCTGAACCAGTTGAAAGGGGTATTAGGGTTGATGCAGAGCCCCCTGTGCTACTAGTACCGGGCGAAGTGTTCTGGCCAGATGACTCAGCCGACGATGAAACGGAGGTCGTATTTAGAATTGAACTACTCAAAAGGCTCGTGGAACTTGTCTGCGGGACACTGCTGGTTGCCAAAGTGATCTCCGAAGACAACTCTGACCCAGTGCTTGACACAGTCTGAGCCGGGACGGTAACACTAGAGCTAGTTGGAAATATGCCCGAGCTGGAGTTCGAAACTGGGAATGGTGGTGAGGTAGCCGATTCGGAACCTGCCGGGGTTACAGTAATTATCGTAGAGCTACCACTGCTTTCGAAGCTGGTTAATATTGTAGAAGATACGCTTGAAGTACCCGAGGTTGAGGATTCTAGGGCTGTAGTTGACTGGCTTCCGATTTCAGAACTGGAAGAGAGACCCGGCGAAGCAGTCGACAGCGTACTCGACGCCCCTTCAGGAATCGAAGAGGTAATAGTTTCCGAAATAGAGGTTACAATGCTCTGGGTCGAAACAGGACCGGGAATTGTCGTACTTGAAGGTCCGGATGACTCTGCTCCTGATGAAAAGCCACTTGGAGATTGGGCGGGGGTGGTGGGAACACTTCCGGTGACAGCCCTAGTATTAGAAGTACCAAAAATGCTCTCGCTCTGAATGATGGTCATGGTAGACCCTGAAGACACAATGACTGTTGTCACGGCTTCCGTGCTTATTCCAGAAAAAGTAGATTGACCGATAGTGACCGTTCCACTAACGATGATTGATGTGCTAACTGTACCTCCCGTTTGTGGCACAGACTGTCCGGTTCCAGTTCCGCCTGGGTTGCTGTTGGTATCCGAGCTTACAGCACTTGAAGGAATGCTCTGCATTAAAACTGATCAGTAAAATTTCCTATCAAATCAAAAGCCGTTGAATGCCACTTCTAAATGCGGAAATCTATATATAGTAACGGAAATCAAAGAAGCTCTTAGAGTACTCACAGAAGTCAGGCTAGACAGAGTCAGGGAAGCTGTCGAGGTCAGACTACCGGGCAATGAAGATGAAGACTGCGTTCCCACACTCGATAGAGCAGTACTAGTAGCCGAAGTAGTCGAAGGCGAAATACTCGTTTCTCCTGTAACTTCCACCGAAGAAGTGCCGGATGTAGAGCTGGTAGACGCGATAGAACCACTTGCCACGGAAGATGGCCCTGTGATAGATCCAGATGATTGACTGCCCAGACTCGATTCGAGGGATACTAAGAATGAGTGAGTAGAGTCATTGGACATTGCAAATTACGTAGAAATACCTGATGAAACTATCGAGACACTAACGGGGTTCGAAGTAGTACCAGAACTAGAAATGCTGGGTGAAGTGATGCTCGAGCTGGGCTGACTCATGGATGATGAAGCGGTAGAAGATGAGACCGCGGAGGTCGAGGGCGGAGGAGGCGGGGGGCCATATCCTCCATATGTCTGAGTAGGATAATTGTATGCGCCATTGTCAGGCTGATCTCCTGTGAAGAAATCATATTCTACGCCCTCTAGAGTCTCGTCATCAAGGTTATCATATCGAACGAGCGTGTCAGGTCCATCAGGCAATGCCAGAATGCCCTTGATTAATGAAAGAAAGATGGCTACCGACACGAGGTCGGTAGCGAGAGTCAAGGCTCTCATGGTCACGGATCAGGTGAAGACCTGATGAGGGGAGACGACACCAGGTTGTCCAACAGTGATGCTCCAAACACTGTTTAAGAGTGAAAGAATGTAATGAAAGTCAAGGGGTATTAAACGAGAGTGAATGACTTCGTTTGGGCCGGAGTAGGAGCAAAACGAATGGAAGAATGAATAATGGTATTATGGCTGGGTGGTGGGAGAAGAATGTAAATGAGGGAACGGCCTCTGACCGGTGAACTTGGGTGTACAGATGTTCAGGCTGGCAGAAAGAAAGAAAAAAGAGCGCAGCGGAGAGGAAGAACGATTGGCTCTACTTGGAAGGCCGGGATGAATGAATGGCCGCCGAGAAAAACGCGTCAATTATAGAAAGTGAGGAAGGAACGAATGTATATTACCGTGAGTGCTCCCGGACGCGTCAGGTCTGGATTTCCGGTACTTCTTGGAGGGAAGGCGCGTCACTACCATATGAAATTAGGTCAAGACAGCCTCAGATTTCCCACCGAGGATGGTGACATTACCCACTTTTAGATATCAGGTACTGGGCTCTCACATGGTTGTAGCTACCTGGGTACTAACATACTCGCTCGGTTCTAGTCGAGGTCTTTTCTGCTGGAAACCCTCCAGTGGCGAATATCAGAGCCGAAATGGTACTTATACTGGATGCCCAGATGGCCCGATATACGGAAAGTAACAGCAGAACCTGCATCTGACCATAACACAATTTGCCGTGCAGAGAATAGACGATCCATTCTAGAAACTATAAACACTCACACATTGGATGTCTGGAACTACTATGTGGCATTCTTGATGGCCCTGCCCTGGCGGCAAGCTTGTGATTTAGGACTCAACGGCGCCCTTGGGGGTTGAGTGCAGGCACCTTGCAGGCTTGCCCGACCAATACGGCCGTCTCCAACACGTTCCCTAGGTATAGTTAGCCTGACTTGAACCGTATTCCCATTATCAATCTGATGAAGAAGTTTACTGAGCGGACAAAAGGATGATCCTCACTTGTTTCACCAAGTTGTAACTCACTTGGATCAAGCAAACTTCAACTGTTGAGACATAAATTTGGTATTAAGACAGACCCTAAAACCGTTGCTTATAATCAATCAAGTTTTGAGGGCTATGATCAGGGGTGGTGTTCAAGTATTTCAATGGTCACTCTGTGCTTCTGTGGCATGTAAATCTCTGAGTGACTGTGACATTGTACGATCGTCTACCCCTTCTTAGACGAGCTTGGTAATTTATCAATATGAGAAACCGTTCGAGTCTTTACTGTTCTCTCGAGGCTAAAACAAGTATTCGCTTGTGCGAAGACACCCAAAATCATCTGCGGATGTTACGCAATATCTAAGACTAGGGTGAGGCTGTATGCATTAAGCTGCAGGGAGCCTTGCTAGGTGGTAGATGCCATATGCGCCTAGCCGTAGGACAAATTTCCAATTCTAGATCTCCTCAACGAGTGTTTCACATCTGACGAGTACAGTCGTTGGATATAAAAATCAAGAGGCGACTTGGGAATGGCGGTCTCAGGAGTCCATATTTCTGCCGAGCTGTCATTCAGCAGATAGACCAGCTCTGTAACAATACGGTGGAAAACTTGCCATCGTCTACGAGAACTAGATGAACTGACATGTGTTGATTCCAGCTATGATCGGCCTTTATCGCTACTCAATGGTGGGGTGGGTATGTAGCACGTTCAAAGCCTTGTTGCATCGGCTGATGCAATCTGGTGTGGTGTCCATCTGTAGAGCAAACGCCCTGTAGCGAAGACTGCTGGGTATGGATTGCCGCTTGGCTAGCTATGGAATGGCCTAGAGAGACATGCCTGTACCCTTTCTCCATGACAAGTTTCAGTTAGATTGATTAAGTGTAGGTAGTGGTGACAGCTTGAATCAGGCCACGAGGGTTTCAATGTTCAATATTCGAGACAGGCAACAGAAAGCTAGAACAGCATGTGCAAACGCATGCTGCAGCATGAGACAGCAAATGACATGATTGTGTACACTCTATAGCCGACGATATACACGACTTACTTCTGGTCGAGATACATTTCTTACATTAGATCCAAGCAAGGTATCATCGTAAGAGGGAATGGAGATTTCATTGATGAAGTAGAGTGATATCGTAACTATACTACCCTAATCTGAACAATGGTGTTTTCTAGAGGACCCTGCAACAACATATACTGATATAGCTTCTCAGGCTTCGTGCGTCGGTCCATTAACTCTGCAGGTCTAGGTTGCAAAGCAACATACCTACTTTAAGCCAGTACCTACTAAGGTATTATCTATATGCGGCCCGTTTATGCATCGTTGTGCAGGATCTTCGATTCACCTAATCTCGGAGATTGTCAGTCTTGTGCATCTCCTGTGCGACCTTACTCGGCTTTCTTTGCGGAGTCTCGCAAGCCAGGGGCTGTGCCTTCGGTCATCTTTGTGTTCTTTTGCTCGATATCAGCTGCCCACAGAGCGGCCGCAACTACAGTGCCAGCTGTCAGTCGATAAATATGTGACATGGTGAGACCATACGTACCGGTATTAGTGAATGAAAAGAACATTGACAAGACAGGTATCATTTCAAGTAAGGTAGCGATCGTTCCGAAGCTGAGACTATTTATCAGCTCCATGACATAGATAGTAGTAAGCTTCTGAAAGAAAATGAGCCGGAAGTGCTGGTAGGACTGAGCAAATCTCAGATCCCTATCTTAGACTGCCTTTGGTAAAGAATGACCTTACGCTGCGTATGGCCCTGTATGGTGTGCGAGCCAATCTTGCTGTTGCGAAGGGGACCATCCTTTCAATTGAAAATACTGACACTGGTTAATAGATGTATTCTATCATGCGAGGCTATTAGAAGACGAACCCGATCATGAACGGAATTGCCTCTCGTCCGGCCTCGTCACCAGGTTAGTCATGAGAACTTCATAAAGCTAGAATTTAGTACCTTGAATGATAATGAAGAGCAAAGTTCCAACAACTATGTAGTACGACTCGTTAGCAGATAATTTAAGCAGGTGACTGGAGAACTGCTTACCAGGAATGAAGTTGAGTGGGAGATACACGATATATCTAATTAAAGCCTTGGGTGTGAACTTCGAAAATGGGTTCTTAAGGATCTTGCCAAGCCGTGCAATTGGATCGGTACCCGACTTTAGTTGCCTTCCCTCACTAACGATTTCATTTGCATTCATTGAGACAAGAGTACCATCAAATGTATCGAGTAGGGCATCCTAGATTACAGAGTAAAGAGTTAATAATGTCTTATCCGTTGGCGATTAAAAGGAGTCATGTAGAGTATCACTGGGTCAGCCTGAAGCGGTGATAAATCGTAATAAGTACTGACTTGAAGTAGGAAGTTGCGAGAGATGAGATTCACGATGGTTGAGCTCTCGTTGAGTATTAAGAGAACCGTAGTAAATACGGCTAGGGGACCATTGACAAAGACGAGAACCGCTAGTTGGGGTAGATATGTGAAAAAGAACATCGAGGCAAATACCCCGGCAGTCAGCCCCAAGGTAGGCAAGATGCGAGAGGAAAACGGTTTCCATAGAGACTTATGCGTTAGGAAGTAGACGATGCCCCTTAGTAAAGGATCAGTGTTAATGCTAAGTCAATGCTGATGTTGTAGGACTTTTACCTAAATGGGTAAAGATAGGCCCCGCTTCGTGCAGCATCTGAAAGAAGAATCTTTGCCTTGTCATAGTCTTCTTTCCTGTGAGAGGTTAGCTTGGATGGATTAAGGAATTAATTCCTGTCCGTACACTACTTCCTGAGCCTTGGCTTGGATATTGCCAGCAAGACTACTTGACATGGTGATTAAACCAAACGGGTTGTTGGATTCTGAGTGTTGGGCTGGTCGAGAGCAAGTGTTATAAGACACAACTTGTTCTAAAGAATAACCTGGGTCAGTGGTTTTTGAAGTTGAGATTCTTTGTGTGGCCCTGATGATATGGCATGTAGTCAGGCAGGTGGTGTCGTCATTTTAATGCAACACAATCTAGGTAGCATCCAGGCTGCCTGGTACAGTAGCGGGCAAGCGGGTTGTAGGTAGCCCCACTTACCCTTTGCGACAAGCGCTTTGTCAGGTATGGCAAATAAGACTGCCTGGCTACGCTATTGGCACAATTTAACCGCGGGCCCCCCCTTTTACAACACCACCCCATTTGCAATAAATAGCCCACTTTAAGTTTAAAGATTAATAATAAATTAATAAAAATAGCTATAAAGTTGTTTTTTAAAAAATTTAAATATTTATTTAATATATAATTTTATAATATAAATTATTTATTATTAATATAATATATTATATATATATAAATAATATTTTTTATAATATTTATAATAAAATATAAAAGTAAACCAATTTATAAATAAACGGAACTTTAATATTTTCTTTTAAAGTTTATATATATTTTATATTATAATATAAATAATGTAAAAATAAATATAAAAAATTTATTATCCTTTATATATATATATATATATATATAACTGCGTTTTTTTAATAATACTACTTTATTTTTTAAAAATAACCCATTTTAAGTTTAAAAATTAATAATAAATTAATAAAAATATTTATAAAGTTATTTTTTAAAATATAAAAAACTTTATTTAATATATAATTTTATAATATAAATTATTAATTTTTAATATTATTAAGCTAAAGGTATCCTACCCTTAACTTTTTAATTAGCTATTTTACGTATAAACCTTTATAACTAGTTAGTTAGTTAATTTATTAGCTTTTAATTTTGTAATATATTTAATCCTTAGTTTTTAACGTTACCGATATGTATGCTTTTCGCTATACCTAACTTCCGTTTAACAATTTTAAAAGCTTTAAATAGGTTATTTATAATAGTTATTATATATTTACTTATTTATTATTATATTTATAAATCCCTTTAGTTATATTAGCGAAACGTTACCGATACTTTTATAAACCGCCAGCAAATCGTTATTTATATAATTATTTATTAAAGCCTTTATTTTATAAGCCCCTATAATAATAGCTATTTAGGAAATAAAAAAACAGGTATAACGGCTATAATAAATGGCTAACTTTTAGCGGCAGTACTATAAATTATAGGGTTAAATAAATAATAGTAGTTTATTAATTTTTTTACTACAGAAATGCCGCCGAAATAATTCCGATTCGGAACCGGAATAAAACGTTAATTTAAATAAATCTATTAGAATTTTTACCTTAAAATTTACGTTTAAATAATAAAACGAATAGTTAGCGGATTTTTAGCAAGCTTTTAATAATACCTTTAAAAAATATTGTAAATTATATTATTAAATTAATTTAGTAATATCGAAAATAGATTTATAATACCGGCTTTTATAAAATAAATATATTTAATATTTTAAAGCTAAAAATTCCGTAAAAGCGTTACGTATTAAGGGCAATTAGAAAGCGTTTTTTTAATAGATTAATATATTTATATATAACGCGGGCTATTATAAAATAACTATTATAAAACTATTTAAATAAATCTATTAAAAGCTTAATTAATACCTTAAAAATTTCGATAATTACTTATAATTTTTAAAAAATTAAAATATAAAACGTCGTTTATAAATAAATAATAATCGATACTATTTCGTAAAACTATTAAAACTTTTTCGAAATAAATTTAAAACTTAGCTATTAATATTATTAAATATCTATAAAAATATAATAATAATAGCTATTAGGTTTTAAAAGCTTAAAGATTTAGAAATTATCCTAAAAAACTAACCTTTTTTTATTAAAACAAATACTCCTTATATTAATAATACTACCGATATACTATCGGATCGAACCCTATTTATTAATATTTCGGATATCCCGATATAGCTAATAATACCAGAAAAAATAGTTCGAAATACTACCTTATTAACCCCTTTATTAAATAATACCTATAAAAATAAAAAAGGTAAAATAATACCCTATAAAATTTATAATAGTCTTATTTATTAAAAATTTAAATGCCTAAAACGGAAAAAATTATAAAATAATTATAAAATAATCCATAAGCTATACCCGTAACGCTATATAGCTTTATTATATAACGTATAATAAAATTATTTTTATCCCGTAAATAATATATCTACGTATCGGTATTGTTCCGGTATTATTATATAGTCTATAAAGATTAGTTCTATAAAAGTATCCTATTGGTTTTTTTTTTTTCCTATTAGGTTTTTTATAAGTTTTCTAATAAACAGCTAATAGTTAATAAATACGTATCGCTTTAATTATATATAACCTATAGCTAATTGTTTATATAGTTTATAGCCTATAGCCCTATATATATACATTATACCGTTATCGTTATAATATTATATTATATAGCTTATAGCTAATTAATTAATTACTAATATAATAACTAATTAATTATTTCGCTATTTTAATAAGGTTATCCCGTTATCGTTTTATTAATATAGTAAATACGTTTATTAATTAATTAATAATATAAAGTTAAATGTTAACTAGCTTAATTTAATAGTAATAGCCGTCCGGGTTAATAAAAAAATTTACTAAATAATATATATTATTTTACGGTTAAGATAGTAATAAAAAAAAGGCCTTTAATATTAAATCGTTTATATTCCGGTATCGTACCGGTATTTTTTCGTTATTTAATATAGTATATATACCTTTAAGCTAATATCTTTATTTAACCTCTAATTAAAAAACCACTAAAGCTTTAATATTAATATAGGTAACTTATAACTATTATACTATAGCCGAATTAAGGTCGTAAATATCGTTTCCGTTAAATATAATGTTAATTTATTAAGAATAATAGCATATAATTATCAAATAAACGGTATATTTATACCGAATTAAGGTCGATTCCTTTTCGGGAAAGGGGATAATTATTAAACTAAAGGTATCCTACCTTTAATTTTTCAATTAGCTATTTTATATATAAACCCTTATAGCTAGTTAATTAGTTAATCTATTAGCTTTTAACTTTATAATATACTTAATCCTTAGTTTTTAACGTTACTAATACGTATACTTTTCGCTATACCTAACCTCTATTTAATAAATATAATATATTATATATATTATTAATATTTTTTATAATGTTTAATATAAAATAAAAAGTTAAAACTTTTATAAATTAATAAAACTTTAATATTTTCTTTTATAATATATATATATATTATATTATATTATAAATAATATAAAAATAAATAAAAAAAATTCATTATCTTTATATTATTTATAATATTAAATAAAGGATATAAAAAATATTTCTTTTTTAAAAAATATTAATAATTACTTATATATAAAGACAATGAATTTTTCATAATTTTTATCTATAATAATACTTTATAATATAAAATATATTAAAGTTTAAAAATGTTATACTGTACTGGCACCTTTATTAATAAGGCATATTAGTGCTTTATTACTTTTATAATACGTATATAATGCGTACGTATTAAAAACTTTTCTTTCCTTTTTTCCTTAAGAATTAGTTTTATAATATATATAATTACTATTTAGTTTAATTAAATTTAATAATTTTAATTTTTTTTAAAAAAGTTATTTAATAATAAAATAGTATTTTAAACCGATAAAAGAAAAGGCGTTATTATGCGATCGGAAACCGTTCGAAATATTAAAAAACCCGTATTAGTATTTATAATAGTTAGGGAATTAATTATAGCTATAGGCGATTTAGCCTTAAACCTTATATTAATTAAAGCTAAAAAGTTTATTTAATTTAAAGGAATATAAAATAATTTATAATTAAATAACGAATTATAATTAATTTATAAATAAATTTAAACCTTAAAGGTAATTAAAGCTATTTATATAAACCTAAACTGCCTTATAGCCGAAGCTGGTTTAAAAAATACCTTTAAACCTATAAACGCTGCCGTAATGTATTCTTTTTTTCGAATAATAATAATAATCCGGACCTAAAAATTAAAAATATATTTATATTTAAAATAAACTGGACTTTCTAATATTATAAAAAATAGTTAAAAAACTTTAATTTAATTTATAAACGGGCCTTAAAAAAGCTCCGTTTAATACCGAAACGGATTTTATATATTTTAAATTAAATAAAAACCGAAATATATTCTTAATAAAAATATTATATTTACGAAATACCGTTATAAAAAAAGCATAATATTATATATAAAAACTATTTTAAATTTATAAAATAGACCTTTATTTTATTAAAAAATATAGATAATAAAAAGTTCTGTATTTTATAATAAATTAAAAATAATATATAAAATAAACGATAATCGCTTAAGGATTAGAATATTTATTTAAACGTATTAAAATATTAAATTAAACCTAAAAATAAAACGGCCCGGATAATTATTTTTTATATTAAATTATAACCGGCTTTTTGTTTTTATTTAAATAAATATAATAATAAAAAGCCTATAATTTAATTATTTATAATTAGTTAGGCTTAAATAAAATAGGAAGCCTAATTAGCTAAAGGGTTAAAAAAACGCGTAAATATTAAATTAAATATTAGAAATAAATACCTATAATATTTAAACGATAATAATATACCGGCTAATTAAATAAATAATAATACCGAAACGCTATTAAACCTATATAACGCTTAAAAAGGAAACCTTTATAGTAATAATAAAAATCGATTTAAATATTATTACTATAATAGTAAAATATATTTTATTAATAGGTATTTTAAAAAACTACTATTAAACGTTATTATTAATAGCGTTAAACGGGGTAATAGCTATTTTAAGGATAAAAAACGTAAAAGCCGATTTTAAAGGAAATAAAAAAAAGCCTTAGCTTTATAAATTCCTTTATAACTATAAAATATAACCTATTTATAAAAATAGTAATATATTTTTATATTAGTATTAATATTAATATAATTAAAAAATATATACCTATTTATATTAAAATAAATTATATAAATTATATATTTATAAAATAAATAAAACTTTAATAAGTTAAATTTATAGCGCCTTTTTTAAAGGTTATTAATAACTTTAAATATTTTAATTATAAAATATATTATATACTTATTATAGCTACTAATAATAAAAATACTATTTATACCTTTAAATAGCTATATATAATAATTAATTAAGACCTATAAGCTTATAAAAGCCTTATATTATTATTTTATAA